>CAUYQG010135891.1:0-56292 GCA_963574415.1 Tarsius wallacei
CGCCTTGGGAGGCTGAGGTGAGTGGATTGCCTGAGCCCACAGGTTCGAGACCCGCCTGGGCAGGCGAAACCTCATCTCTACAATAAATCAAAAAAATTAGCCGGACATGGTAGCGCGCGCCTGTAATTCCGGCTACTTGGAAGGCTGAGCGGCCACTGCACTCCAGTCTGGGCGATCGAGTGGGACTCCAACTCAAAAAAAAAAAAAAAAAAAAAGAAATAATGATAATGTGATGGGATGATGCCATCACAGAGTTACTTATTTATCAACTCCTGGGAATACCTCGAGGAGGCATTAGTTGCTTCTGTCTCCCTGGGAAGAAATCAGGAGGGCTTCAGAAAGAAGTAACATTGGAAATGGGGTTTGAAAGATAAGTAGGATGCCGGGCTTGGTGGCTCAGCCTGTAATCCCAGCGCTTTGGGAGGCTGAGGTGAGTGGATTGCCTGAGCCCGCAGGTTCGAGGCCCGCCTGGGCAACTTGCCGAGACCTCATCTCTACAATAAATTAAAAAAATTAGCCGGGGGTGGTAGCGCGCACCTGTAGTTCCAGCTACTCGGAAGGCTGAGGCGGAAGGATCGCCGGAGCCCAGAAGGTTGAGGCTGCAGTGGCCGGGAGCGGCCACTGCACTCCAGTCTGGGCGACAGAGTGAGACTCCAACTGAAAAAAAAAAAAAAAAAAAAGGTAAGTAGGAGCTTGCTGTGAAAAGAGACAGATGTACATTCAGTTTGGATTAGTTTCTTCCCCTTCCGTCTTTGCTTCTTCTTCCTTCTTTTTCCTCCTCCTCCTCTCTCTTCTCTATCTACATGACTTGGGCTAGTTGGAAGGATGCTTCACACACTTTAATGTGTACCTTGTTGAAGTGTAGATTCTGATTCAGTAGGTCTGGAGTGGGACCCCCAGAGTCTGCCTTTTTGGGAAGCATGCAGGTGCTGGCCCACTGGCTACACTTGGCGGAGGAAAGCTTTGATGTAGTATCTCTATTACCAAAACCCATCACTTACCTTTACACATGTGGTCCAAGTTGCCTGAAGGGCCCTGTCATTCTCAAAGGGTGGGGAAGGGCTGGTTGTTTGTGCGGACCCTGGCTTGTCGTCTTCTAGAATGTGGCTTTTCCTCAGGCCTGGCCCAGTGAGTCCAGTACATCCACCAGATTAGAGCAGCGCCATTGCAGTAGCCCACCTTCTGCTCTGAAGCCCGCCAATTTGGTGCTTCATCCAGACCTTATGATATGTGGAGTGGTCACACATCTGTGATTTCTAGAACAATCACAGCTATAAAAGAGGGGCCTTTTCAAAGACACCCCCTTTCACTATATAATTGAGATTCAGTCTTTCTACAAGCTTACATTCAAAAATTATGTTTTTAAAAAAGGCCTTCTAAACTGGGTGTGCTGGCTCACGCCTGTAATCCCAGTACTTTGGGAGGCTGAGACAGGAGGATTCTCTGAGCCCAGGAGTTCGAGGCCAGCCTAGGCAACATGGCGAGACCTCGTCTCTACAAAAAAATAAAAATAAATAAAAATAAATAAAAAAGACGTGGTGGTATGTATCTGTAGTCCCAGCTACTCGGGAGATTGCAGTGGAAGGATTTCCTGGGCCCAGGAGGTCAAGTCTGTGGGAAACCATGATCATACCACTGCACTCCAGCCTGGACAATAGAGTGAGACTCTGACTTAAAAAAAATACAAAAGTACTTCCATAGACTGGCTCCCAAATGCCCACACAGCCCTGTAGTTATATGAGACTGGCACCTGAATTCCTGGTACCTAGGGGATTGGTTTCTCCTGTGAGGACCTCTTCTCAAGGTGACAGGCTTGCGTTGGCTCAGACGAGACCAGCCAGCCGTATGTCTTTGAGTTGTATGTGAGACGTGCCAGTCGTCTCAGAAACAGCACAGCCCTGCAGGCCGTGGCCAGCTGCCCGTCAGCTGTTCTGGGCTAATTTGGGCCTTCAGTGCCAGGGTGGAGGGAGTGCTGGGAAATCCGAACAGGGGAGTTCTTGGGGCTTGAGGAAAACCAGACGGGGAAGGACGGAATGCTTGGCACCTGCGGCCCTCTGCCTCCCACCCCTCCATGAATCATGGTGCCTGGTGAAGATACAGAGTGATTCTCGTCTCTTGGAGGCAGAGTTATTCAGCAGGTGTTGTTTGCTTCTGTTGTGTGGCCACTGCTGCTCATATCCCCTGCTTGGCATGTAAAAGCCCCCTCCCCCAAAGATCACCCAAGTCCCCAGCCTTGTGACCCCCCAGCCCCTTCCCCAGATGCTATGTCTCCATTGGATATTGTGCTGGTCTTTTACGTGTCTCTCTCACCACGAGTTTGGAAATTCCTTGAGAGCAAGTGGACTCGATGGGTTCACTTAGGTCCCAGCATCTACTCAGTGCTGGCGTGGAGTTGGAATGAAATGCTATTAAGCATGAGGACTGCGGCCCAGGACAGGCGGAGGGACCAGTGCCTCCCCTCACCCCTCCCTGC
The DNA here is from genome assembly GCA_963574415.1 of Tarsius wallacei. Taxonomy (NCBI): domain Eukaryota; kingdom Metazoa; phylum Chordata; class Mammalia; order Primates; family Tarsiidae; genus Tarsius; species Tarsius wallacei. The sequence goes on from CAUYQG010135891.1 coordinate 2,474, forward strand.
CTGGCAGGATCAGAAAGAGCAGGCTTGCAGCCCTGGCGCATGCTCAGGGCTTGGTCGTGGGCAGATATATGATTTTTATGGCAGGCTAGTGGGAGAGACATGATTAGAACTGGCTCTCCCAGTAAAGATCCTCAAATCCTGCTTCTGTCCACAGTTGTGACAACCTTTCTTTTGGGATTTCTTAGGCACTGGCAGAATAACTTTTAGCAAGAAGGACTGTCTAGAGTTTCTTTCTTATCATGTAATTCAATCCAGTGGCTCTGGGGGTTGATTTAATTTTTTTGTTTTTGAGAAGTTTCGAATAAAAAAGGTTAAGGACAATTTCTTTAACTGACTTGGGATCAGGGGTCCCTAACCTTGGGCTTAAAAAAAAAAAATGACTGTAGTTGGTCATATCGCATATCCATGAACACCAGTGCTAATAGTAATCTATCGAATGGACACTTTGTCATTCACAAAGACTCTTTACACTATCTTTTTAAACTTTTTTCCATCTTCTCAGTGTCCTTGTTAGTGTCACCTCCATTCTACAGAGCAGGAAGCTAAGGCTCCGGCAGCAGATGTGGTTCAGAGAGTGATGAGCAGGGAGGGGGCTGCAGGCCCCCGGGCTTTGCGTCTGAATCCGAGTTCCTGCCTCCTCCTCCCCATCCCTGCACCGGTGCTTCTCTGGGCCGGGGCTCCCTCTCTGAAAGGTTTCCCGTAACCCCAGGGAAGGTGCCAGCTGCTGCTGGGCCTTTCTGGGTCAGGTTCCTGCAGACTTTTAGGTCCTCCCTTCCTGTGCACTGACTTCATCGTGGCTCTGTAGAAAATGTGGCAGTGCCCCTCGAGAACTCAGATGTGGGCCGGCAGCAGGTGGCAGGGGGTGGGGAGGAAGGGGATTGGAATGAGTCACTGGGTCCTGAAGGGGTGGGGGCACCACAGCATCTGCTGCAGACCTGCTAGACTCCGCTGGAAGGCAGAGTCCATGTCTCATTCGCCTTTTCAGTCAGCGCCCGGGAGCGCCACCCGGTGGGTGAGTGTGTCTGGAAAGAAGACAATGTCATGTAAGGATTTCAGTGTGGAAGAACCCCAGAGGGTGGCGAGGCTCAGAACTTCAAGCTGGACTGCAGATGAGCAGGAGGAGAGAAGGTTGATTTACAGGTGTTAGGAGACAGCATCTCCCCTCGTGCAGGCCAGCGTGTGAGCGCAAATGATCTTAGCACTTCAGCTCTGACCCAGGACCTGAAATCAGCAGGACAGAAGCAGACACAGCCAGGACTCCAAGGAAGATGGAGTGAGGCAAGGGCATTCTCACCTCATGGTAGTTCAGTGAAGTGCAGACACCCCCCTGCCTTCCCCAAAGATGGCTCATCCTTCAGTCGGTCTAAACCCATCATAAAATCACAAGCTGGCTGAGGAGGGCAGATCTCTGGAGGCTACACTGGTGGTGGGGACTTTTAAGGAAGCATGAGTATCTACAGATACGCAGACCTCCTTGGTCATGCAGCCTGGCCCAAAAGTCACACTGGACTGACACCACCATATGGCAGTGAAGCTTCCGGAAGCTCAGCCAGTGGGTCCTGTGCTTTTGCCCCACCCTGGGCTGCTTCAGATTTCAAGACACACCCCAGCCCAGGTATTGGCAACTCCCCTTTGTTTCATATCTATGATGTTAATTCTGTTGTTGAGTAGAAAAATAACATATTTATTGAGCACTTGCACATTGTTGTGGTAGTAATTACAATAGCTACGCATTTACTGTTACTGAGTACCAGGAGTCACTTGGTAATCTAGCTAAGTGAGTAAGTCTTCGGCGACGATTCTGGGAAGAGGCTCTTTTATTATCCCATTTCACACACAGAGAAACTGAGGTTAAGAGAGGTTAGGTGACTTTCCCAAGAACACACAGCTGCAGAGTGGGAGAGCCAGGATTCGTGTCCAGGTCTGAGTGACTTGAAAGCAAAGGTACCACGCAATTCTGCTAATTATAGTATGGGGCGGACTGGTCTGAGCTTGTCCTGTGGGTCTGTTCCTTCCCTGTTCTGGGTCCTTTCCCACCTACTTTTTAATATCTGTGCCTTCTACAGGCATTTGGATCAAGGATCAGTTAACTTCCTTGGGAAAGGGCCCGGCAGTAAATACTTTAGGCTTGTGGGATATAAAGTCTCTGTCACAACTACTTGATACTGCCCTTGTGGTGCAGAAGCCGCCACAGACAGTAATTGAATGAATGGACAGGGCTGTGTTGGAATAAAGCTTTATTTACAATAACAGGCAGCAGGCAGGGTTTACCCGGTGGGCTGTAGTTTGCTGGGCGAAGGAGTGAGATTCCAACTCAAAGGAAAAAAAAAAGAAAAGAAATGCAAGGACAATATTTTCTATGCTTTGTTCTGTTTTGATGCCTCTGTAATCCTGTGAAGTCTTCCTAGCCACCAGAAAGGGCAATGTTGTGGCCTAAACAAGATATAGTAAGTGCAGAAAGCAGGTTGAAGAGGAATCAACTGCTTAGTAAACATCAGTGGCTCCCTATGGCCTAGAGAGTGAAGTGCAGACTCAGCCTGGACTCAAGAGCTTTCTCAACCTGGTTCTAAACCCTCTTTCTGCCTTTTATCTCATGAAACTCTTTTTCCCACCTCTTGCCCTGCTGGCAGTCCCTGAAAGATCTTGGATATTCTCAACCATGGGCCTTTTATTCCTGCTGCTTCTGCCCTTTGAAACATCCTCTACAGTCTCTGCTTTTTATTCCCAAACAGCTCTCCTCCAGGCTGCCGGTAGAGCCTTGAAATGCTGAGATATTGCCAAATTTAAAAAAGCCAAATATACCCTTTGAGTTGGTCACTTGGCACAAGCAGGCTTAGCTTGGAGAGGGTCCTTCATCCCCCTGCATCCAGGCCAGGCCAGTCATTCAGGTGTTGGCCACCCGGTAGGAGCAGAGGTGCTGGCTAGATTCCTCCCATGAGACTGACCTCTTGGAGGCAGAAGATCATGTGGTTACTTAGGAATTCATTAACTATTTCCTTTTTTGTTGAGGTTTCTGTAGTTTTTTTAAAATGTAGGACAGAAAAAAGTTAAAAGATCCAAATGTGGAGTGAGGCAAAGAGCTCAGATGAACAGATAAGCTTATACAATACATCTACCTGATACACAAGTAGATAAAAGGTGGTGTCTTGGTGTCCAAGTGTGAATGGCAGGCAGTCCTGAAAGATCCTTCTATCCCAGTTTGTAGCTTTTCTATACTCACATCCTTGCTTTTGTGGCTGGTAGTTGACTTCTCATGCCTTTAAAAATTCTGCCTTTTATATGTTGATTTTGTCTCTTTTATGATTTTGAAGACATTCTATTTTTAGTCTTGTGGGTGATTTTTGTTAAAATTTTTGTAAGGTTTTATTTTTTTAGAGACGGAGTCTCACTTTGTTGCCCAGGCTGGAGTGCAGTGGTGTGATCATAGCTCACAGCAGCCTTGAACTCCTGGGCTCAAGTGATCCTCCTGCCTCAGCCTCCCAAGTAGCTAGAACTACAGGTGGGCACCACTACACCTGGCTAATTTTTTTTTTTTAATGCAGGGTCTTGCTTTGTTGCCCAGGCTGGTTGTGAGTGATTTTTAATTTTGTTGGTGAAATATTTCACCAGAGTTTCTAAACTTACTCTTCTCATTCATCTAAATCAACACAAATTTGTAAACACTTTTTATTAAATGCAGGGAATTCAGTCATATTGACTTTTTTCTTTTTCTTTTCCTCATTAGTATTCTTTTTTTGTTCCAAGGATTAGATTCCCTTCCTTTGCGTTCCAAAAATTCTCTTGTAAGAACTTTGTTTCTTGTCTGCTGTAGCTTGCTTTTGTCCCAACAGGTACACCAATTGATTAAACCAGTGGTTCTTAAACCTGAGGGTTTAAGAATTATAGCAAATTGCTGAACCCCAACCCTGGAGGTCCTAATTCAGTAGTTCTGGGGTGGGGCCTGAGAATTTGCATTTCCAACAAACTCCCAAGTGCTGGGCGACCCTGCCTCGAGGAACCGCTCACTTAGACTTACCAACAGCTGCCCTCCTCCCCTGGGTGCCTGTTCTGTTCACCAATGTCCACATCTAGATCTTGCAACTTTCTGACGTTTCCCATGAAGAGTCCTTCCCTGGATATAGCTCTTGAACCCTGGAGTTATTTTTTGAAAACTTTTGCAGAAAAGACAGAAGACTAGTGGATTTTCCCAGCCTTCTTGTGGTTGCCTTCATGCATAAGGATATGGCTGAACAGAATTCTTAGTTAACGTTGCTTTCCTTGTGTGTTTCTGGAGATGCTTCCTTGCCTCATCTGTTGGCAGGAGATGTCTGGTTGTTCAGATTTAAGGCCACTGAGTAGCAGGAAACTGCTGGGAGGGAAGCGGGGAAGTGGGATTGGCAGTAGTGGGAATCTTCCTGGGGAAGGCGGGGGACACACCTCATCAACAAGGGTACCTGCATAATGAACATCTGTATACCTAACCCTGAACTGTACCCCACATCTTTAAAAAAATTAAAAAAAAATATTATAAGAAAGGAATTGGCAGTAGAAACAGCCAGAAACTGCCAGGAGAGGTGTGTGTGTTGGGTGGGGGGTACATAATATCAATAAGAGTACCTGATCTCAAACCAGGCAAAGTGGAGACCAAAGGGAGGCCCAAACTTCACCTGTATGATGACCACTTGTATACCTAATCTTGAAGTGCACCCAACATCTTCAAAATAAAAAAAAAATAAAAACAAACAGATTTCAGACCACTGAAAGAAACCTAGATTTTTTTCCCTGTACTAGGAGGTAACTAGGATTAGGTTTTCTTCTTCCCCCTTGTAGCTTAAATTTGTGACAGGCAATTTCTGTTTATTTTATTTTTTGATAGAGATTAAGTCTTGCTGTGTTGCTCAGGCTGGCCTCAAACTCCTGGCCTTATGCAAGTCTCCCACTTTGGCCTCCCAAAGCATTGGGGTTATAGGCATGAGCTACCGTGCCTGGCTGAAAATGGCACAAATATGACAAGCAATGTCTTGAAGTTGATTTCTGTAGCTCCATGAATTCTCAGTATAATAGCTTTTACATAGTGCCTCAAATCATTTTAGTGTCACTTTTTTTCCTATATAAATCTTATTGGCTTGTGGAAGCAGTGCTCTTAGGAGTATGTTCACAGAAATGCTTTTGATTTTATCAGCTATGAAGATACCACACACTTTCTTGTCACCATTCCTTGGCCATTGCCACTCCTGCCTCAAGCATGCTCCTTCCCTTCCCTGCCTGGAAAATCCCACAAGCATCTCGGGAGTCAGTTCAGATGCCCCCTTTGTGGGGCATGATTCTCTCAGAGCAGCACCCTCTTTGTGTGTGCCCACTTAACCCACTAGGTGCCCACGTTGTGAACCTTCTCATTATGTTTATTTTTGTGTCTTCAGTGTCTAGCCTGGTCCCTGGCACCTGGTTGTGATAGCAGTCACCATTTATTGGGCACGGATTATGCACCAGGCAGTCTTTAATCCATGTGGCATTCTCAGGAGGGTTGGGCACTCTCACTGTGCCGATTTAAAGATCAGGAAACTGAAGCTTCTAGGGGGTTAAAGTAACTAGTTGCTGGTGGGGTTAGAATGAGAACTATGTGTGGCAGCTTCCAGGTGTGGTGCTCTTAGATACTTCATGTTGCAGGCACTCAACACTTGCTGGGTGAGTGATGTGTGAGCAGGCAGGCATGCTGCGTACAGCTTCTGCTGCAGCAGGTGGGGGTGGGTACACTTTTGATGAGAGAAAGGCTGAGACAGCTCTGGGCCTGGGCTGAGCCTGGGAGGTCTTGTACGGCAGGCTGAGATCATGCCCCAGGCAAGGAGGTGGAAGGAAGACAAATGTCACCTATTTAGTATGTCGTCTTGTGATCCAGGATGTGGCACCTGGAAAAGGCTGTTGCTCAGGAAACCATGGTTAAGTCACATAGGTCTGGGAGCAGCTCTGGTATTGACGCCCCTTTCTCTTTCTCCCACCTTCCCCTGCTCCAGCCTCTGCCTTCATCATCGCCATGCTCCTGGCCAGCCTCAACAGCTGCTGCAACCCATGGATCTACATGCTCTTCACAGGCCACCTCTTCCACGAACTCGTGCAGCGCTTCCTTTGCTGCTCTTCCAGCTACCTGAAGGGCACCCGGCCAGGGGAGACGAGTGTCAGCAAAAAGAGCAACTCATCTACCTTTGTCCTGAGCCATCGCAGCTCCAGCCAGAGGAGCTGTTCCCAGCCATCCAGGGCGTAACTGATGGGCCTGGGCCAGGGCTACTTCCTGAGGCTCAGGTTGTGCCGACATGGATGGTCTACCCCTTGGTGGCGGTGTATGTATGCGTATAAGGTACCTATCAGTTTGTATCCCTTCACACCTTGATGGTGGTCTGAGTGCAGTGGGGAGTGGTCACCATGGTGGAAGATGATTGGCCATCAGACTGTCCTCTGGGCTCCTTCTTGTACTTCTGCCACCCTGTCCCCACAGCTGCCCTGGGTGGTGGTGGGGTTGTTTTTGTCTCCTGGACCTCTAATTTTGCTCAAGTATGTATTTACTCCTGTATTCTGGGATCATGTGAAAGGTAGCAAGTATAGGATTGGTGACTGACTGGGTCAGGAAGCCCAGTGTTCTGGGCTAGGAATAAGGAGTGAGACTAGGACTTCAGACGGGGAGGCTGGTGCTAATATCCTCCTGGCCTCAGATTGCATATGCCTTTGAATAGACAAATGCTAGTGTCCTTGGGACCAGTGTGTCAGAGGGTAGCCTTAGGAGCAAGGGATTACCCTATAAGACCATCTGACGCAGGGGGCCAATTAGAACTTGAGTTAAAATGTTTAAGAAGCTAATGTTTAAAAAGCATTTGGGAAAGAAAAGAAATAAAAGGCAATCAGAGTGGAGAGGAAGAAGTAAAACTACTTGAAGATGACATGGTTTTGTGCATATAAAATCCTAAGGAATTCACACACATACACACACACACACACACACACACACACACACCCCAGTTAGAACTAATAAACAAATTCAGCAAGATTGCAGGATACAAGATATTAAAAAATCAATTGTATGTCTTTACACTAACAATGAACAATAGAAAAATGAAATTAAGAAGCAATTCCATTTATAATAGCACCATAAAGAACCAAATAGGAATAAATGTAACAAAAGAAGTATAAGACTTGTACCTTGAAAACTAAAATATATGATTGAAAGAAGGTAGAGCAGATTTAACTGGAAAGACATCCTGTATTTATGGCTCTGAGACTTAATTTTGATAAGATGACAACACTGTCCTAATTGGTGTACAAATGCAATGGAATCTTCACTAAAATCCTAGCTGGCTTCTATGCACAAATTGATAAGCTGATCCTAAAATTCATAAGGAAAGGCTAGGGCCCCAGAATAGCTAAATAAACCTTGAAAAAGAAGAACAAAGTTGGTAGATTCACACTTCCTGATTTCAAAACTATAAAGCTATCAGAACAGTGTGGTACTGGCTTAAGGATAGGCACACAGAGCAATGGAATGGATAGAATAAGTATAGATGTCATAAAATCAATTTATGGTCAAAATCAATTTTTGACAAGGTTGCCAAAACAATTGAATAGGGAGAGAACAGTCTTTTTGACAAATGGTTCTGGGACAGCTGGAGACGCACATGCAAAAGAATGACATTGGAACTTACAGCATATATAAAAATGCACTAAAAATGCACAAAAGACCAAATGTAAAAGCTAACACTATACAACTCAGAAGGAAACGGGTATGAATCTTTGTAACTTTGGATTAGGCTATGGGTCCTTAGATTTGACATCAAAGACACAAGCAACCAAAGAAAAAGTAGATAAGTCGGACTTCATCAAAATGCAAAGCTTTTGTTATTCAAAGAACACTATCAAGAAAGTGGAAAGACGACACACAGAATGAAAAAAAAATTTGCAAATCGTATATCTGATAAGGGACTTGGATCCAGAAGATACACAAAAACAACTTTTACAACACAACAATAAAATTTAACATGGGCAAAAGATTTAAATAGACATGTATCCAAAAAAGACATGCAAATTGCCATTTGCATTTTAATTAAGCACATGAAAAGTTGTTCATCATTATTATTCATTGGGGAAATGCTAATCAAAACCACAATGAGATTCTACTTCATACCCACTAGAATGGTTAGAATAAAAAAGACAGACACTAACAAGTGTTGGTGAGGATGTAGAGAAACGGGAACCCTCATATGTTGCTGGTGGGAATGTAAATGGTGAAGCCACTTTGGAAAACCATTTGGCAGTTCCTCAAAAGATTGAACATAGAATTAGCATAAGACCCAGAAATGACACTCCTAGGTATTTACCCAAGAGAAATAAAGACACACAACACACACACACACTCAAACTTGTCCACCAGTGGTCATGGCACCATTATGTATAATAGCCAAAAAGTGGAAACCACCCAAAAATTTTATCAGCTGATGAATTGAAAATAAAATATGGTATATCTATCCAATGAGGGAACACTATTCAACTGTAAAAAGAAATGAAATACGGACATATGCCACAACATGGATCTGCCTTGAGCACTGTATGCTAAACAAAAGAAGCAAACTGCAAAAGGCCATGTACTGTCTGATTCCATTTATGTTAAATGTCCAGAATAGACAAATCCGTAGAGACAGAATATAGAGGTTATTGTTTGCCAGGGCCTGGAGGCTGTGAGAAATGGGGAGTGACTAAGGGTATGGGGATTCTTCCTTGGGTGACAAAAATGTCCTGCAATTAGTGGTGATGGTGCACAATTTTGAGACTATAGTAAAAACCACTGAACTGTACACTTAAAAAAAAAACTAAAAGTAAGTAAATAAATGTTCAACAAATGAATTCAGAGAAGGCCAGCTTGATGGATGAATTCCTTGGAATCTCTTACCTCCCAGAGCTTTTGTTTCTGTATGTGACTCACCACTTCAAGGGGGTCCCATTGTTTTCTTCCTCAGTTCCTCTGCAAGAGATAGTGTTTCCATTTTGGCCAATAGTAACAGCAGTGATAATACCCCCACCTGGCTTTAGTAAAGACACAATTGATGCCTTGTTAGCAGCAGACTGTGAGGTTTTACTTAGAATAGCAAATCACCAGGAATCTCAAAGATTTTTCTTACCTGGTAAACATGTTCTCAAACATCCTCTCATCCTTGATGGTAGGACATGACTGTGTCTAAGACATACTTTTAGTCATTAAATACAGGACACTATTTTTTTTTTTTGAGTTGGAGTCTTAACTCTGGCACAGACTGGAGTGCAGTGGCACGCTCCCGGCTACCGCAGCCTCGACCTTCTGGGCTCCTGTGATCCTTCCGCCTCAGCCTTCCAAGTAGCCAGAACTACAGGCACGCGCTACCATGCCCGGCTAATTTATTGATTTATTGTAGAGATGAGGTCTTGCCTAGTTGCCCAGGTGGGTCTCGAACCCGTGGGCTCAGGCAATCCACTTACCTCGGCCTCCCAAAGCGCTGGGATTACAGACTGAGCCACCGAGCCTGGCCTCAGGACACTATTGATCAGAGGTTTTCTGTCAGGGACTGACTGGCTCAGTGCAGTGTGGGGCACCTTTTATTTTACTTTTTTCTATTTTTTGAGTTGGAGTCTCACTCTGTCACCCAGGCTGGGGTGCAGTGGTACGCTCACAGCCACCCCAGCATCGACCTGCTGGGCTCCGGCGATCCTTCTGCTTCAGCCTTCCAAGTAGCTGGAACTACAGGTGCGTACTACCACACCCAGCTAATTTTTTATTTATTGTAGAGACGAGGTCTTGCCAAGTTGCCCGGGCAGGTCTTGAACCCGCGGGTTCAGGCAGTCTATTCGCCTCGGCCTCCCAAAGTGCTGTGATGATGGGCTGAGCCACCAAGCCCAGCCGGGACACGTTTTAAATTTTCAGGCATGTTTTTGGACTTGCTGAGATGCAGCAGGCGCACTTCTCAAAAGCCACAGATCCACTCTCTCTCTCTCTTTAGAACACACTTTCTTCTTCTTCCTTCATGCTGCAATAGCCACACACATGCGCACACACATGCAATAGAACCAGCTGGCACGGTCTAGATAGTCTGGGAGAAGAGAGGCAGCACTGAAACTCCAGTGTTCGAAGTCTAAGGGTTTAGTACAAGATCATCATTGTTAACTGGAAGCTGAAGACAATAGCATCTTTGGACTCAGAGGCATCACACAATATTGCTGGGACACGCACTTGGAGTGCCAACACTAGCCATCCCTCACCCTTTGGAAGGCTAACAGGATGCTGGTTTGGGATCTCTGTACCCATGTGCTGGGTCATTGGCCACTCTGGGTGCAAATGCAGTGGTTGTGGGGTCTGTGAGCCCACCAGCCAGACATGTCCCAGGACTCTGCTGTTCCCAGGGAAGTTGCCATCCTGGCAGCCAATGGAGGCCACTGGGGTTCAAGGGGACAATGACGCACAGTAACTTTTCTGACCAGGAGCACAGCTTTCCTGGGAACCCTGGAGTTGTGAAGTTCTTGGGCATCAGAACTGACAGGACCCTTTGATCATTTCTTCATGTGAAAGCTCTGGCTGGTGACTTGGGTCTCATGGTAGCACAGGAGTCTATGCTTTGTGGCAAGTAAGTGACATTTGTCACAGTGCATAAGTCAACAGTCCCACTGATAGCCTTCCTTTCTCTCTCAGTCTCCTCCTTGAGAATATTTTCACTGTGTCTTAGTCTTTCCCCAACTAAACTGTAGAAGAATGAGCACAAGGGTCCAGAACACTACCTTGAGCTCAGTCGTGTTTGGGCTCCTCCCCAGACCCCAAGCCTGAGGTCTGCCAGCCATCTTTCCCTACAGTTTCAGACCTGTTTACAAACCAAGCACGTGGCTGGAGGTGCCAATGAATTGGAGTATGCAGTTTATCTTCTGGAATGTTTCATTGTTCTGGTCATCAAAAGTGAATGTGTGGACTCTGAGCCTTATTTCTTTAGTCTCTAAAAAAAATCTGTCATATACTTTGTCTCCTTTTGGGAGGAGTCTATGAGCCATCATTTCAGGAAACATAAGGGGATCATGCAGGCTGGAAGATCTTGGCTTCAAAGTGCTCAACCTTTTTTGTATTCACATTTGCAGTGACATGCAAATGTGACCTCCTGATTTTGGTCTACCCCGGTGACTTTCTGTGGCACCCTTGTGTACTGTGTCAATTGGTGAATGATATCGCCAATCACGAAGTGTCTGCTTCATTAGCTGCTTGATAAAAGGTGCACTTAAAAAACATTTTTTCCATACATTGCTTTGCCCTCATTCTCCCTCCCAAGAACCGCGCCCCTATCTGGTGGCTCTTGGATATATGTTCCCCCAGGGCTTCAGAGTCTCTGCTTGATTATGACACAGGTGCATGGGTGGTGGTGGGGGAAGCGGGATCTATTCCCATTTTCTGGAGTCACGGATGCCCTCCTTTGTCAGAGTTCTATGGGAAGATGCCCTAAGACCCAGGAACAAACCTCTTGTGTGATGTCACCAAACCCACCATATGTGACAGTCGAAACTCAGGAGATAAAAGAGTCTAGATTGTTACCTTGAAAGGACTCTAACAAATAATTCTTAAAGGAGAATTTGGAAGCCATGTGCAGGATCACAAATGGGTTTGTGTTAAAATGCAGATTCCTGGGCCTCACTGCTGAATCAGACTCTGGAGCTGGAACCCAGAACCTGCGTTTTAAGCTAGAATCTCTGATGACCAGTATTGGAGGATGAGAGGGAGTGGAGCTCCTCCTCCTCCTCGGGCCCATTCTTATTATGCCCTGGTGTGCTTTTCTGCTGCTTCCCAAGGGGATTCCTGGGGGAAGCAGAACTCCTTGGACATCCATGCATCTCAAATGTGCATCCTGTCCCCAGTTCCATAAACTTCCTGGGTAGCAGAGCACCTGTCATAGCCTGTCCTTAGTGAAAGAGAGTGAGCTTGAAAAGTTAGAGTCGTAATCAAATCAAGTTCTGGCAGATACCAAGATGGCAGAAATCTCTGCATAATCCAAGATTCTGAGTCTGAAATGGATAGTCTCATGATTTTAAGAGATGTTGGGAAGGGTAGGCCCCCAGAGGGGGTATAAGTAATAAAGGCCTTTTCAGCAGGAGGAACCTGAGTCCACTGAGTCCACTTGAGAACATGGAAGAGCCTCAGAGGAGAGCACAGGCAGGGAACTGGACCCACAGCGCTAATGCTGCCAACTGGCTGCCTTTCGGTGACCTGCTGACCTCTCTGGGCTGTAACTTTTTCATTGGAAAAATAAGGGATGAATGAGGAAGCGTTTAAGGGTAAAATATGCTGGTATCTGCAGTATATTTAAAAATACATAAAGACGGGAGGCAAGTGGATTGCCTGAGCCTGCGGGTTTGAGACCAGCTTGGGCAACACGGTGAGACCTTGTCTCTACAATAAATAAAAAATTAGCTGGGCATGGTGGCGCACACCTGTAGTTCCAACTAATTGGAAGGCTGAGGTGGGAGGATCACCTGAGCCCAGCAAGTCAAGGCTGCGGTGGCCATGAGCAGCGTGCCACTGCACTCCAGCTTGGGCGACAGAGTGAGAATCAGACTTAAAAAAATAAAAATAAAAAAATAAAAATATATAAAGAAAGATGAGATAGATGGGTGAGCAGAGGGGTAGAAACGTGAGAAAGCAGGGGGAGGACAAGTGTTAACTGTAAGACCTAGATGGTGGGTATGTATACAGGTGTTCGCTGCAAACCCTTTCAACTTTTTTTCTGTGTTTGAAATTTGCATAAGATGCTAGAAAAAAACAAAAACGGGTAAAATTTTAGAGCTGAAGTGCCCATTAGATGTTATTTTAGGGATGATCATAAGTTGAGGCAGAGAAGGCAACTAGAACCAAGGCTGTATGTGTGTCCTAGTTCCCATCCACATGTGGCCCACTCCACCAATGCCTCCTGAGACCACTGGGCTGGTGGTCAGGTGTGAGATGATGCCCCTGAAAACCTGAAAAGTGCTGATCAACCTTAATTATATGGGACTTCAATAGGTGTTGCATGAAAAGAAAAAAGAGAAAAGGTTAAATAGGATTGGAGGATGCTGTTCTAAACAGGTTTCTCTACTACCGAACTTGTTAGAGCCTTTAATGTGCTAATATCTGCTGAAAATCTCTGAGAGAAATATACAGCATTTCCAAATGGATTTAACCACAGAGACTAACTCCCACCCACATTTCTCCCTTTTCTTTTTGCGGATTAAGTTCTTTTCTTTTTGAGGATTAAGTTTAGGCAGCCCTAAAGAATGTAAGAGTGCTAGGCTGTTTTGTGTTTGTTCATTTTTTTGGAGGCAGGAGGAGGCTTTTTCTTTCCATAGTGAGTCCACACATGCACAAATTAGACCCTGTACCCTCATCACACCTCTTAGGGCTGAAGGTACAACAAATGCCAAGTGGCAAGGCCTGGGGCTCAGGGTATGGGGAGTCAAAGGAGAGGTGCAAAGAGGTTGGGACCCTGGCCCCACCCTCAGTGGTACCCAGGAAGGGTCACTGCTGCTGCCAGCCCAATGGCCATTTTCCTCAGTTGGTGCCCATTAGCTGACTCCGGGGCCACAGACGTCATTTGGACACAATCTCCCAAGGAACATATAGAATCCCTGCAAATTTGTAGAATTCCAAGAAAAAACAAACTCTGTTCTGGTCTTTGACTTTGGCCAAGGGAAGAGATGACCAACTTTCTGTGTTTCTGTTACTCAGGGCAGTGAAATATATTTCTGTAGTGGGCCAGGACACATACCAACCTTACGGACACAAACAAAATGCAACCTTCCCCAGACGCAGCCAAAACCCTTTATTGGAGCCACCCATCTAACACCAATAGTCACGGGTCGCTTTCCCGGGTGTGCGTGGACTGGTTGACCCCAGGTGGGAACCGAGTGCTGGGCGATGTTACAGTACAAGAGAATGCAAAGACTTGCAGTAGCTGCCTCTTAGCCCACGACCTTCCCTCACGCCCAGTCGCCGGGGCATCGTGGTGGGGCTGGGGCAGGGTGAAGGGCCACCGTGCCCCCCAGCTGGGCTGTCTTTTCTTTCTGGCTTCCCTACGCCGTGTGCTCCTGTCTTGGGGGGAAATCAAGCAGTCCCTAGAGAGAGAAAACTCGCCAGCAGCCCCCGTGGAGCAGTACAGGGGGCTGGCCTGGCCCCCGTCCCTGGCCCTGCCGCCCCCACCGCCACACCTGGCTTTAGATTTCCTTCCGCAGCACCACCTTGATGTTGCTGCAGATCTGGCCCAGGGCTGCGAAGAGTGGGTTGCAGAAGGTGCGGATGCAGAGCGAGTAGATGTGGCTGATGCACTGGATCTCGATCAGGTAGCTCTTGATGCACGGCACCACCGCCCAGATGTGGCAGAAGGAGATGCAGGCGAACAGGAAGCCCCAGAGCAGGGCCAGCGGGACGCCCAGCAGCGTGGACAGCAGGCGGTAGCACCAGTACTTGGAGACGGTGAAAGTGGTGTAGCTCACCTTCCACACGCCGTCGAAGCTGTAGGTGCCTACGGGCTCCGCAATCACGTCTTCGAAATCCACCTGCAGGGGCGGGAGGGACGTCCTCAACTCACAGCAGCCACTCAGTTCTTAAGCTTTTGCCTGTGTGTGTGTGTGTGTGTGTGTGTGTGTGTTTGAGAATCCTCCCTAGAGGGCGTGTTAAACCCAGCCGTCGAGGCCCTAGCCCCATTCCAACTCTGTAGGTCTGGGGCGGGGTCTGAGGCTCAGCATTTCTAATGAGCTTCCCCCAATTCTGCTGGTCCCTGGGCTGTGCTGAACAGCACAGCAAAGAACTTGTCCAAGCCCCCATTTTATGAACGGGTAAACAGGCCTGAGAAGTTGAGTGACTTACTTAGAGCCGACAGTAAGTAAGCTAGAGGCAGTGTTAGAGCCCTGGCTCTCACATTCTATTGTTTTATGGTCCTCAGGATGTTGGATGTCTTATTCAGCCTGCAAAGATGTATTGGGTGTCTGTGGATAGGATGGCGAACGAGTGCATGTTCCTCAAGTCCCTTACCTAGCCTTTCCTGAGTCCCTGCCATGCATTAAACCCTGTCATAGCTGCCTACTTGGAGGTGATGTCACTTAGCGTCACTGGATCATGCTGTCTTGTCTGTAAAACTGAGGCCGTGACCATCCTCCAGTGGTATAGTGATGATAGGAGGCTGAAAGGCTGTGAAATCCACTGGGCAGCTGGACAGCAGTGTGGGTGTAGGGGCTTAATGCTTTCCCATGGTCATTAGCATCAGGGCCTGCCAGGCCCGGGGTGGGGTGGGGTGGGTGGGTTGCAGAACTATTTGCTATAGTCAGCAGAGATGCTGTAAATCCTTGTGCCTTCTGAGATGTTTCCTTTCTAGCAGGACTGCTGGGCCATTTAAATAAAAGGAGGTTGATTGAAAGCACATACTAATTGGACCAACAGGAAGGCCTACATGGGGCCAGCGGGACCAGAGCACAAACCTCAATCTTCTGGTCCTTTTCCCTTTGGTTGTGAGGAGGGGATCCTCTCCTCTATGTGCACAGTGATTATTAAAGTTTCTTCTCGAGGCTGGGCATGGTAGCTCAAGCCTGTAATCCCAGGGAGCTGAGGCAGGAAGATTACTTGAGCCTAGGAGTTAGAAACCAGCCCGGGCAACATAGCAAGACCTCCTCTCTAAAAAAAAAAAAAAAAAGCCAGGAGTAGTGGTGCACACCTCGAGAGACTGAGGGACAAAGGATCACCTGAGTGCAGGAGGTTGAGGCTGCCGCAAGCCATGATTGTGCCACTGCACTCCAGCCTGGGAGACAGAGTGAGAGCTTGATTCAAAAAAACCATTACTTTTCATTACGCATAGCTGCATCACAGAGAATGAAGAGAATAGAAAACAAAAGAGTCCCTGATTTGTATTTCTGTAATACTACAGATAATATCGCTTTGTTGCATTTCTTTCCAACATAATGCTTTTTGGGGAAGGGAGTGACTATAACTATGTTGCTCAATGTTGGGGCCCCCCTTGTTTTGGAGACTGTTATAAAACAGCACGGGGCCCTTTTTTTTTCTCATGTGAGTTTGGATTCTGAGCTCTTGCACCATGCTTCAGGTTCCTGAACCCCCTGTGCTCTGAGGCTGGGGACAGGCAAGGTTAAGGCCCCCTCGGGGTAGTGTATTAACAGGGGGCACACTTTACCAGGTGAGACTCTGGGCTGCAGATGATATAGAGAAGCTGACTTGAGGGTGAACAGGGCTTCCTGGAATCTTCTGTGCCTGATCTCAGCTTTCTCTGCTAGAGATGACTTAACCTCTTATATGGCCACATGGATGGGAGGAGAGGAAGAATATGGGCCTCATCTTCTCAGGAAGGATGTCACTTCTTCCTGGAGAGCTTCCAGGAGGCAGTGGCTGACTGAGAATTTGGGGGACTGTGAGGTTCGTAGCAGAAATGAAAAAATCATGTTCACCCACCTTGCTTACAGAGGTTTCAGTCAGGACCCCGGGCCTGTATCCTGTCCACTGAGGTGTTCTGACCTCTGCAGCCTGCCCACCTCATCATGGCCAATGCCCCACCTTGTACCTGCTGCCTCCTAGCCTGGCTTACAAGGACACTTTGTGGCCCCAGGAATTTTGCCAGTAGAAGAAAGCCTCTGCCCAGAGGCTTTCTTCTCTGCCTTTGTGTCTGCAGGCAACCTCTCCCCTCTCATGCTCAGCATCTGGTGGCCCTTCTGCCTTTCTTGTGATGGTTCCTACTCACAGATCACCCAGGTCCTCCTCCTCACCTTGCAGGTGGCAGACAGGCCAAGAGAAGGGAAGGGAGGCTCTGGAAGGAAGGCTCCGGCCTGGGCTCTCACAGAGTCCAGACTGAATCCAGGTGACGCAGCTCTCTTCCTGGTTGCCCCACCCGGGCTCAGACCCTGTGGTAGATGCTGGGTGTGCCTTGGCCGTCTCCTTTGAGGTCTGGCCCTTGTCAGCCAGAGAGACTTGCCCCAGGGCAGGGCCAGGGCTCCTTCTCCTGGGCCACCCAGCCAGCTCTGAAAGCCAGCAATTTCCCCAGTGCCTCGGCAGCCCTGCTTGCTGTGTCCATTTGTCCCAGCAGATTCTGCCATCTCACAGGCTTATTATTTGTGCCTGCCCTCTCAGAGGCAGGAGGAGAACCCTGACTCTGCAGCCATACTGCTGGGGTTTGAGTCCAGCTGGGTTTCTTATTGCAGTCTGACCCCAAGCAAGTTACTTAGCTTTTCTATGCCTCATCTTCTAGCAAGGTTGTTGGAGGATTAAACACATCAAGACATGCAAATACTCAGAACACTGTCTGGCACAGAGTAACTGCCTAATAACTGTTAGCTGTTGTTGGTGGTTTTTACAGAGTTTTTTCCTTGGCGGGAAGCTGGCGTTCCAAAGCTGGGCTTACTTGCCATGCAGTTGCTGACCAGATGAGTGATAACTTCTTTGAGTTTCATTTACTCATCTGAAAAATGGGGTTCCTATTTCTTATAACCTTGTTGTGAGGAATAGAGATAATTTTTCTTCCATGCATTCATCCATCCATATCTCCATCTACCCACCCATCCATACATCCATCCATCCATCCTTCCACTCACCAAACAGATATTCATTGAGCACCCACTTTGTGCTAGGTTTACCACCTCTTGGGCAGTGCTTAGCACTGATGGTAATTATCTGTCCAAGTGTTCTGAAGTTTCTGTGAAGACGTATCTCAGAAATCCTTATGATACCCAGATCATTCTCCACCCTCTCTAGTTATAAATGTGCATGTGGGTCTCAGTCTAAGCTGAGAAGATGGATGGGGTCCTCTTTTCTCTCATTTTTCTGCTTACTCTAGTAATCCCACTCCCAACAATCTCCCCGTTGTGTCTTTGAATTATCCTTTTTTTGCAGAAGCCATTGGTGCTGGTATTTGAATTATTCCCAGGCTGCCTTTGGGTGCTATGTATGGGGCAACTGCTTTGTTTTCTGTGAATCAGAAAACATGCGGCCAGAGGGCTGGGCCGGGAGGAGGCAGCTGTTCCCCTAGCTCAGATTTGAGCATCGAGAGAGCTTTGGCCGCAGTGTGCTGGTTTGGGGAGATATTTATAAGGCCCGGATCAGGCAGCACTAGGCAGCTGTGCCAGTGTAGCAGGAGCACACAGTGACTTCATTTCTTAATTCATTTCCAGAAGAGGAGGGGAGATGGTTTTTATTGGAGGGTGGTGGGCGGGGGGTGGAGGGCGGCGGCGGGGAGGGGCTGAAGCTGCTGGCTGAGCAGCGGGCTCTGGGTGCAGTTGAAGACAGGGGCTGGAGGATGAGGAGTGGAGGACGATAGTGCTCATTCTGTGGGTGTCCACTTCTCTGACATATTTATTTTTGGAACAGCAAGAGAGCCAGTTGATTAATCGGAACCAGCCAGCGCAGCCCCCACAGATTCTGAGAGGGCGGGGAAGGTGCAGGACAGCAGGGCCAGGCACTCGCTGCCCGAGGATGCGGGGGAGGCCAGCAGCCACCCTGTCAAAAATACCTCCCCCAGAGTCCTTCATGACTCAGGCCTCGGGCATCCAGCACCCTGGACAATTCAGATAGGATATCTGTGGGTGGGGGAATAACCGTAGCAGGGGCGTGGGCACATGGTTCCAGTCTCTACTTGGCTGCTGAGTTACTGTGTGATTGGGGACATGGTAGTTTCCCTCTCTAGGCCTCTGGTGGTGGTTGTTTTCAAATCTGCACAGAAAGGTTTGGACTTTTCTAGGTCCCTAATAATATGGAGTTATCTTTGGAGTCAGAAGACCCAAGGGAGTGGCTTAGCTTTTCTAGGAACCCAGTTTCCTCGCCTATGACCTTGCTGCTTAAAGGGCGGTCCACAGTCAGTGCCCCCCCCACCCCGCCCAACAAGGTAACTGTGGAAGTTGGGAGTGTTTAGAAATATTTGTAGAAATTTAGTGGAGTACTTTTATATCTATTGAATCTAATAATAAAAATTGGTGCTTATATTTGTAAGCCTGTTTTGCATTTTACTTATCTAGCTCTTAATTTTTATTGCATGTTACAAAAGTATTGGTGTACAGCGAGTTGGAATAATAATAATAAAACTGGCCCTTCACCCAGATAGTTTGAGAAGCACTGGCCTATAAAACAGGAAACTAAAATGAGGTGGAGCTGCAAAAACAGCTTAAGAACGGCAAGGCTTTGCTTCTTCTCTTGTAGTTGGTAATAACAATAATATAATTCTGTACAATTGGGGATGACCCTAGTGACACCCATGACGTGTATGACCTTGTGGGTGTCAGCAATGACCTGCGTCACTGCTCTGGCCATGTATCAATCATCTCTTATCTTACACGGCATGTAAGAGACTGGCAGAGCGATGCAAAGATCAACCTGGCATCAAAGGGTGTGTCTGCATCCCTTTGCAACCTCCTTTTCCAGGGTCATCACAGGGGTGGGTAGTCCAGCAGGCGCTGAGGTAGAGAACGTAGCACAGGCCAGTTCTGAGGAGGAGAGGTGGACAGGCATCATCTGGAGCTTGGGTTTGAGAGCATCCTAGAAGGGACATCTAGGGTTCCCAGGCTGAGGCATAAAGAGACTTGGGTTCATGTACAGGAGCTGGGAAGAGACTGAGATAGCAGAGGGCTGCCAGGAGAGAGAAGGGAATCTGCTAGGAGAAATCCCTCAGCATCTCAGTGAGGCCTGGTCCTTTCCCTCCTGCCTGTCCCTTCCCACCTCCCTCCTGTCCTCTTAGCCTTCAGCAAAATTGGTGCAGGCTGGAATGGGGAGCAGTAGAAATACCCTGAGGGACGTTCTATTAATAGGCTTGGTGTGCACCAGCTTTCAGTGGGTGGTTTGCTAGTCTTCAAAGATGACACTCAATCAATCATGCCTCTCAGTGTTCATGTCTTTGAGTAGTCTCACATCATCTTGGGTCTGAGCTTGCCCTGTGACTCACTTTAACCACCAGAATGTGGCACAGAGGATGCTGCATCGGTTCCATAACCATTAGGAAGGCTTAGTGGCTTCTGCTTATGGGATCCCTGAGCCTCCATGTTAGAGATTCACTTTTATATCCTGCTCTAGAGACCAGTGGAGCTAGAAGCCCACTGCTGAGCCCTGCTCTGAAGACTAATGGTGCTAGAAGTCTACCACAGAACCCTGCTCTAGTGACTGATGGTGCTAGAAGTCTGCCGCAAAACCGTGCTCTAGAGACTGGCAAGGCTAGAAGTCCACCACTGAACCCTGCTCTAGAGACCAGCGGAGCTAGAAGTTCACTGCGTACTTGGCACCAGAGACTGGTGGAGAGGCATGTGAATGAGGAGGCCCAGCCATCCCATTGACCCAGCCTCGCCTCGTCTTCCAGCGATCTCGCCAATATCCCAGGCAAAGAAGTGAACCACCTTGGATGGTCCAGCTCAGTAGAGCCCTCAGGTGATTGCAGCCTCAGCCATTGTCTGACTGCAGCTTCATGAAGTTCCAGTGAGATCAGCAGAGCTGTCCAACTGAGCCCCGCCAGCCCACAGTACTGTGACAGATCCAACACATGGTTTTTGCTTTAAGCTGCCAAGGTTTGAGATGATTTGTGACACAGAAATCAACAACTGATAACAGTGTGTCTTTAGGGAAAGCAGGTGATTTGGACTCCAGGTTTGTGTTCTATAGGATGAGAGGGACTTGTTTGCTGACAAGTTGACAAGTTTGAGTGTGGGGCTTTCATGCTCAAACATGACAGTGCAAATCATTCACTAGCTCAGCTGAATAAGAATTTCTGGTGGTGGGGCTTGGGAATCTGTATTTTGGCAAGCTCTCCAAGAAAGTGGATCACATTTTGTAAAGCTCTAGGCCAGCTGATACCAGGAGTCCCCATAACACTAAATCATAACACCTCACTGTGAATTGTCTTCTTAGAGGTCACTGTCAGAGGACACGTCATGTCCAAAAGGAAAGAACTGTCAATGTGGAATGACGAGTGGGGTGGATGCCCCTCCATGACCCAGCCTCAACTTTCCCTCCCTGTCTTCTATCCCACAAATTCCTGTTCAGATCTCTGTCCCAATCCTATTCGATGGTTCATTATTCTGCAGATGGGGTATCAGAATCTGTTGTGCCCACTGACTAGCAGCTGGGTCGCAACTGGAACAGTGCTAGGATTCATTAGTCTTGTCTGCCATAAACACAAAAAGAAGCAGCGGCAATACCTGTTACTCGCATTTGTCAACTCTGCCCGACATTCTTCCCAGTGTTGTGACAGTCTCCACAACTTTGCTTATTTTTTATTTTTTTATTTATTTTATTTTCTCTCCCCATTCCTCTACTCCACGTTTTAAACTTTTGTCATTTTTATAATGCACCTTGGATACCACCTTCCCATGCAACTGGCTCCCGATTTTCCCAGATGAAAGTGATTTTTTGTCTCCCCCAACCCCCATGGCACTTCATCCAGCACTAACTTGGGGCATTTAGGACCTTCTCCTGTATATTCTCATTATTCTAGTCTTCTTTCTTGGTTGAATTCTTTTCAAGGGAGGTAGTATCGTGTCAGTTTCATCTTTGTGCAACAGGGTGTCCCAGATGGGGCCCAAATGGGCAAGAATTGGTCGAATTGGCAGGATGCTGGTCCCTCTGGGTATTTATTAGCCTGAGTTGAGAGACAGAATCATGTTTTTCTGAAGAAGGCAGGTGTTCTGCAGTAGATGGGGTGGAGGTGGGTGGGAACTAGTCTGATGGAGGACTGGGATCTTGTCTGTCTGCTTCCTGACTTGTCTGAAGGGCCGACTTGGGAGCACCTGAGAAGGGAGAATTTGGCTCCATGCAGGAGGATCTGCTTGACACTCGGGCTCAAGCATCGCTGCTTTAGGGGGCCTGGGTGCATAGGTGTGAGTTGGGGGAGAGAGGACGGTCAAGAACCAGCCCTGAGCCATCTCAGAAACATCTCAGGAGGATTCTGGGGTGGGGCTGGGATCCTGAGGCATGCATGGGGGCGGGGCTAGGGCCTTTCCAACTTGGATCTGAAGGGAGAGGCGAACTCAGGTGTACCCACTGGTCAGCAGAGAGTCCTGGGGACCCTTGGCGCACATTCCCATCATCCTAGCCCAGTAGGGCTTGCACACAGCGGGCCCATCCTGCCAACACCATGTCCTCTGGGATACCACAGTGCTTGGCACATAGCAGGTCACAGTTTGTGGGATCAGTGTTGGTGAGGAGGGCAGGTGGCAAAGAGATTAGGGTGTGCTGTCCCCATTTCCTCAACTCTAACCTCCCTAAACTTCCACACTGCCTGAGCCCACCTTGAATCTTGGAGACCACCACTGGTGTCTGTTGGGGTATACAGGGCTCTTCCTCTGCCCTTGGCTGCAGGAGTTTAAGGGCAATGCCAAAAGGGTGTGGCTCCCTTTTGCTGGGGTCAAATTCATGGGCATGGTGGTTCTAGTTCCTCCTCATTTTTGACTTTTCTGTGTGAAACCTCAGCGACTGGTGGCAGAGGGGACAGGGTCTCTCTTTTCTCTACCCAGTCTCTGTCTGCACCAGGGACACAGACCTAAAGAGGGAAAGGGATTTTCCCAGAGTCATACAACAAACTAGTGTTGTGGCTGGGGCCAGAACTAGGGTCTCTGTAGCCAGGTCCCCTTCCAGCATCCTTTTCATGTCATTCAACCTAGCCCATGAGGAGCCTGCTACCACCACAAGGCCACCCTGGCAGGTGCCACCCAGGCAGTGCTAGGGCCTCCTAAGCCGTCCTCTTGACCTCCATCTTGTTTTTTCCATCTCTCCCTGTCTCCCCCACTTCCTGTTGCTCTCTCAACTTTTCCCCAGTTGGTGACAGAACACAGTCCACCCCCATTCCTCCTCCTCTGTTTTTTTTTCTTGTCCTTTTCTTCCCTTCCCTTCCCTTCTCTTCTTTGAGCCAGGGTCTCACTCTGTCACCCCGGCTGGAGTACAGTGGCGTGATCACGGTTCACTGCAGCCTCGACCTCCTGGATTCAGCAATCCTTCTGCCTTGGTCTCCCATGTAGCTGGAACCACAGGCGTGCACCACTATGCCTGGCTTTTTAAATTTTTATTTCATTTTATTTTTTGTAGAGGTAGGGTCTAGCTATGTTGCCTAGGCTGGTCTGGAACTCCTGGGCTCAAGCAGTCCTCCTGCCTCAGCCTCCCAAAGTGCTGGGATGGCAGACATGAGCCACTGTGCCTGGCCTCTTTCTTTTATTTACTCTTTAGCAGACTATAACACAGCCCTGAAATCTACTTGAAACTGTATGTGGTATTCATCTGACTCTGTTTTATAACCCCTTTTTTTGTAGCAAAATTTTAAAATTTCTCACTCATTAAAAACAAAAGAAAAAGTCAAATAACTTCCCAAACCAGATAATTTCAAAAAATATCAAATAACAACCCCCTCCGAGCAAAACTATTTATGGGACTCTTATTTAGCCTTTTGTGCTATTTTTCTAGGGCTCAAGGTCACCAGGAGAGGACAGCTCTCAGCCCAGGGGAGGCAGGATAAAGCCGCCACACCTGTGCTGCCTGGGCTCGCCCTCTGCATCATGATCTGGGCCTGGGGCTGGAGCCATCCCCACCCCCTCCTGTCTCAGTAGAACCCAGGAGCTTCCTCTGGACACCTGTTGTGGGTATCTAGAAACCATGATCTCTCGCGGGGTTCTCTTCTCCACCCCCCCATTCCTCAGCCCACCAGGGCACCCCAGGACAGTCGCCTGGGCACAGCGCTGGCTCCCTGGCCTGGGTTCTCTCACCCTTCAGACTGCAGGCTCCTCAGGGTCCCTCTCCAGCTCATGCTTGGCACACCCACGCTGAGCGCCGGGGACAGTGTGAGACACTTTCAAACCCTGTATCCTATTTAATCCTCACATTATATTTCTACTGCATAGCTCTGCCCTGAGATTCATTTATGTGGTGGAGGTAAATGATATTATTCTCATTTTACAGGAGAAAAAAACCTAGACTTACCCAGTGTTGTTGTTTTTAGGTAAAAGAGCCTGGATTTGAAATCAGGGCTGTTAAAGTCAGATTTGGGACTATTCCTGCCAGACCACACCATAGAAACCATAGCTAATAATATTTTACATGTATATAGTGATTTATAGCTTGTGAAGTTTGCTCCCTAATTTTCCCCATTGCAGCTTTCACACTGTGCTGAAATAATATATACCCTGTCCCTACCACTAATGCCTTACGGAAATCTATAGTATAATATGAGCTGTTTTGGGGCAATGCCCCAAGTGAATGGATACACAGATGAGGGACCAGCAGAGCAGCTGATTGCCTGTGGAGTCAGGGAAGACTTCCTGAAGGAGGTGCCATTTGAGTTGGGCCTTGAAGGCTGAGCTGGGCATTTACCACTTGGGAAGAGGGGAGCACTCCTGGCAAAGGCATGGGGATATGTTCCGGTGGATGAACTGGCAGGCAGGAGCAAACCAGGCTGAAGAAGCAAGCAGGTTGGGCCTCATTGTGGTGGGTTTGGAAAGCCACATGGGGAGGTGAGGTTTTATCCAGCATAGGAAGAGCCACATTAAAGGGATAGCAATGCAAGACTGTCCTTAGCCACGTGATCTAATCCAGGGACCTCAAGCTCTGGGCACTTGAAATGTGGCTCATGCACCTGAAAAATTCTACAATTTGTTCGATTTTAACTAAAATGTAAAACTGATACCTGGTTCCACTATTGGAAAACTTCTTAAAGAATGTTTGAACCGACCGAGCTTGGTGGCTCAGCCTGTGATCCCAGCACTTTGGGAGGCCGAGGTGAGTGGATTGCCTGAGCCTGCGGGTTCGAGACCAGCCTGGGCAACTTGGCAAGACTTTGTCTCTGCAATAAATCAAAAATTAGCTGGGCATGGTAGTGCGTGCCGGTAGTTCTGGCTACTTAGAAGGCTGAGGTAGAAGGATTGCCGGAGCCCAGCAGGTCGATGCTGGGGTGACTGTGAGCATGCCACTGCACTCCAGCCTGGGCAACAGAGTGAGACTCTGACTCAAAAAAAAAAAAAAAATTGAAACAATCTGGGCAAGTGAATCAGCTTCTAACAGTAAATTTTATGATGAAAATTTGGAGCCCAAACTGAGATGTACCATCGGCATAAGATACACACTGTATCTTGTAGATGAAGAAGAATTGCACTATAATTCATTGATACTTGTTTTGATTATTTGTTGAAATAATACTGTTTTAGGTATATAAGATTAACTTAAAATATCAGGACAAATTATTTCACCTGTTTGCTTTTACTTTCTAAAAATGTGGCTGCTAGAAAATTTAAAATTCCATAGGGTAACGGTATCTCGTTATTGGACAGAGCTAGCCTGAGGTTCTGACACCATTCTTGGGACCCAGGAGGCCCCTGGCACCCACCCTCTTAACAGTCCCTGCAGTGACTCTGATGCTGGGGGCTAGGGACCCTGTGCTCTGAGGAATTCTGCTTTAGAAAAATCCTTCTGGGTACTGGGTGGAGGTGGGATTGAGGGTGTGGCCTGGAGGCAGTCAGGCTAGTGTCACTGGACAAGGGAGGGGACCTAACTTCAGGTAGTGGCTGTGCAGAGACTCCCTGAAGGCTGCACAACTCTGAGCACAACTCTGAACACTTCCTTTCAGGAACTCGGGTGCCCTCTGAGAGGCCTCTGTCCTGGCCTGGCCTGGCTGCCAAACCTGCGATGAGGTGGGGCTCTTGGGGGGAGGGCTGGGCATGGCCCCCAGCATTGTGGGACAGACGCTGGGTAGTGCTCTGGGGGAGTAAGCATGCCTCAAAGGGCCACTAGTTCTGCTGGAAGTTGCCCTTTGGGGATTAACCCTGCACCCACTGTGGAGACCGCAGAAATGGCCCTGGCATAGAAAAGAGCCCAGCTTGGCCACAGTTCCTTACTCCTCCCAGGGGGAGGTCCAGGCGTGAGTGGCAAGAGCCTCTGAGTAGTAAGGTATTTGCTCTGTGAGTGGCCTCTCCTGCCCAATCAGCACTTGGGTGTGTAGAAGAGGCTAATTTTTTGCTCTTGATTATGCTAAAGGTCCTATGGGGATTTCCACGCCTTTTTTTTTTTTTGAGGGGGATTTGGAGAAGACAGGGCAACAGGTCTCTTGTCAGGGAAGCTGTGTCTACAGCGAAAACCCTACCCCGCCGAGCACCCAAACTCGCAAACCTGATACCCGCGAGGCCACGGTGAGGAAGGCCTGCAGAGCCTACCTTGACTATGTCCTCGTTGATGTTCTTGGGGTCTCGGTTCACCAGGTCGATCTCCTTGCAGTGAATATCCTTGATGATCTGGGCCTCCAGGTCTGTGTGCTCTTCGGCCATCATCGTGGCGCTGGGGGACCCGCAGGAGGAGATCCGAGCCGTGTGGCCGGGCGGGGCTGAAAACACTCAGGGCAGAGCGACCAATTAAGTGTCCCCAGACTTGTGTCCCTGCTGGCTAAATAGGCCCCACCCAGCATGCCGGCTGACAGCTGTCCCACATAACTTCAGCCTGCCTCTCGCTAAAGCCTGCCGTGGCAGGACTCCAAGCTAAAATTAAGACTGGAGCTCTTCTGGAAGGCCGAGCACTCCTTAAAGGGGGCTGTGCCGGGCGCTGGGCCTCAGGCGGGAGAGTGGAGGACCTGGCACGGCATGCCCTGTGAGTCCCCTGGAATTTGCCCCATGGCTGTCAGCATTTGGGCTCTTCTGGGGAGCAGCTGCCCATGGAGGAAGGCGGGGTTGGTCCCAGCCCTGTCTGGCCGGCTGTGTGACCCTGGGCACTCTTCCCCTCTGGCCACCATGTCCCCACCTGTAAAATGGGGACATGGTCATAGCAACCTCCTGCCCTTGTGGAGAGGAGGAAATGAGTTCGTGGGGACAGCTTCGGGAGCTGGAAATGCTGTCTAGTAGGATTGCTGGGACCTACCTGGTGCTGCTATTTGGTGGCCTGGAGCAGGATTGAGGTTTTCCTATTTCTAAGGTTTTCCTTGGAGGGGGACTCAATGGATGGTGAATGTGGGGTGGGGCTGGGGATGAAATGAGAGAGGAGGCCTCTGATGGGGTTCGCTCCTGCTCTGTCTTCCTGACAAGTGAATCTGCACTGGATATGCAAGGTGAAGGGAATGTGACGTCCATGTTTACACTGCCCTGCACCCCACCCTTTGACAGCTTCCGGGATCTCCTCGGGCCCCTGCTCTTCCATATGCACCCATGAGGTGCTCTCTTCTTAGATGCCTGCCAGTTTCTCTGATGCCCTCCTCCAATTCAGCCGTCCTCTGGGCCCCAGCAGCAAAAAGGGGGAAGATTCCAAATCCCCAGGGGCCAGGGTCTGCACCCATTTCCCTGTCCATCTTCTCACTCATTCAGGATATGCTGATGGCTGGGGAGAAACAAATAAAACTTTGCCCCTGCCTTAAGGAGCTCTCAGTCTAAGGGGACATCAATTTAAAAATAAGTGATTGGGCAACAACCTTCTTTTGGGTCCCTTCCCACGGCAGGAGCTTTTCTGTCTTAATAAACTCCTGCTTTCCAATAAATAGATAGATAGATAGATAGATAGATAAGCTGGGTGCGGTGGCTCAAGCCTGTAATCCCAGTACTTTGGGAGGTGGAGGCGAGAGGATTGCCTGAGTTCAGGGGTTCAAGACCAGCCTGAGCAACATGGTGATCCTTGACTCCACAATAAATAAAAAATTCATTCGGACATGGTGGTACATGCCTGTAGTTCCAGCTACTTGGAAGGCTGAGGCGGAAGGATCACCTGAGCCTAGAAGGTCAAGGCTGTGGTGGCTGGGAGCTTGCCACTGAACTCCAGCCTGGGTGACAGAATGAGACTCCAACTAAAAAAAAAGTGATTATAATCCATTGTAGCAAGTGCTACAAGTCAGAGGATATTTTACAAAGAACTTGACTTAGACGTCCACAGGAGGCAATGGCTTACTCTGAGGGCATCAGAGAAGGCTTCTTGTGGGAGGTGGCTTTAGAGTTAGATATTGAAGGACAAGCAGGAGCTCACCAGCTAGAACTCTGCAAGGTGCAAGACTACAGATATTGAGAAGTGGTATATAAGTGGTGTGGAGTATCCTGAATGTCATGCTAAAGAGTATTGAATTTTTAGGCTGGGCTCAGTGGCTCAGCCTGTAATCCCAGCACTTTGGGAGTCCGGGGTGAGTGGATTGCCTGAGCCCGTGGGTTCAAGACCAGCTCAGGCAACTTGGCAAAACCTCGCCTCTACACTAAAAAAATCAAAAATTAGCTGGGCGTGGTAGCACACGCCTGTAGTTCCAGCTACTTGGAGGGCTGAGGTGGAAGGATTGCTGGAGCCCAGCAGGTTGATGTTGGGGTGGCTGTGAACATGCCACTGCACTCCAGCCTGGGTGATGAAGTGAGACTTCAACTCAGAAAAAAAAAAAGAGTTTTTTATTTTTTGATATAGGGTCTTGCTCTGTTGCCCAGGCTGGAGTGCAGTGTGTGATCATAGCTCACTGCAGCCTCAAATTCTTGGGCTCAAGCAATCCTTTGGCTTTGGTCTTCTGAGTAGGAAAGTATGGATTTTATCTGGATAGGCTGGAAAACCATTGAAGGCTTCAAAGCAAGAGAGGATCAACATCAAATCTGTGTGTGAGGACACCCACTCGTGACCAGGCAGAAGATAGATTGGAACTGGGTGGCATTTGAAGCAGGAAGCCTAATTAGAAAGCTGGAGGTGATTAAGGCTATATCGGTAATTGGGCTTGGCTACTAATAATAAGGGTTCAAGAATGATAGTGGCTTGAGCAAGGTGACTTTTTTTTTTAATCTTTATTACTTAGTGCAAATAGGTAGTTCAGAATTACTATGGTGGCTGCATGATGTCATCAGGCACCCAGCCCCCGTCTCTCTGTTCTGTTATTCTCAAAGCCCTCTCATGGGTACAAGATGGCTCCTGCTACTCCAGCCACCAAATCTGAGTCTGGACAACAAGAAGGAAGATGACAAGTGCAGGGAAAATACATCTTCCAACTGAGTTAGTGCCATTAAAAAGTTTCCCCAGAAGTCTCACCCAACAATTTCTGTGTATATCGCACTGGCCGTCCTTCTTGGCAAAGGAGGGTGGAATTGTAGATTTTTAGCTGGGTATACTGTTAGCCCTCACAGTGCTCCTAGGGGTAAATGGTAGGCAACTAGGAAACTCTGTTGCTGAGTTAGGATAATTTTTTTTTCCATTCCCCTGCTTGAGTCTCCAGGTCCTCCTGGTCCTAGCTATGTGTAGGACCTGCAAAGAGATTGGGACAAGGAAAGAATGTTGTTGCTTATGGTCCTGTAGGATATGGCAGGGATCTGAGCCCAAGTTTGAGCTTTGCCCACTGCAGGACCAGATATGTCTGGGGAAAAGGTGGGCCAGCCAGTGGCAGCATTATCAACAAGGGATGGAGGAGTCACCTGCAAGAAACTCATTCTAAAGGGGGAATTGATAGTGGCAAGATAATAATAATGATATGGAAGATTGTATTTTCCAAAGATGGCCACATCTATGCTCTTACAGTGGGACTGGCACTTCTTCACCCAGAGGTAGGGTCTGTGTTCTTTCCCCAGCTAGCTTTCTGGCTCCCACAGGATTCTTGCCTTGGAACTCCGCCACCATATTGGGAGGAAGCCCAAGCTAGCCTATATGGAGAAACCACAAGAAGAGGAATTGAGGCCCCAGCTGTCTGCCAGCATCACCATCAGGCACGAGGCAAACAAGATTTTGGATGATTTCAGCCCCCTTTTTTCAAGTCACTTTTAACCCTCATGGCTTCCAGCTGAAGCCCCAGACATCACAGATCAGAGGCACTGTGCTCTCTGTGTCCTGTCTGAATACAGAAACCACAGAGTCTGTGCGCATAATAATTTTTGGAATGTTACTGAATTCTGGGGTAGCTTATTTCACAATCATGGTTTCTGGAACAATGAGTGATCATGGCAACAGCAGCTACTGTTGTGA
This sequence comes from Tarsius wallacei, assembly GCA_963574415.1. Lineage (NCBI taxonomy): Eukaryota > Metazoa > Chordata > Mammalia > Primates > Tarsiidae > Tarsius > Tarsius wallacei. The sequence goes on from CAUYQG010135891.1 coordinate 32,355, forward strand.
GATTCGTTCTGTTGTTCTAAGGCACCTTTGGTGTGTGTTAGAGACTCATTTGAAAGGGCCATTGCCTCCAGCTGGTGATCAGTGCCGAGAGCCAAGGGGGTGGAGCAGTTAGTACACATTGTGGGGTTCAGAGGAAGGAGGTGTACTTCAGTGGAACCAGGAGGATGATGGGAGTCAGAGAGAAAAGGGCTAGACGCCAGAGTCAGAGAGTCATTCTCACTTCCTTATGACAATCCTGTTTCCAAAGACAGTGCTATTGGAGAGAGCACTTAAGCCAGGAGCCATCCATCTTTTCTTGGCCCCATCACTAACCAGCTCTGTGGCCTGGATCAGCCGTTTCCCCTCTCTGAGCCCCTGTGTTCTCACTAGTCAAGTGTGAATGGCAAAACCTGTGCCTACTCCCCCCCCGCCTAGTGGGAGAAGCTAACGGGGCACCAGTGGGCCCATGTACCCATGGAAAAGTGTTATGAAGAGAACATACTGAAAGATGAAACTCACAAGTCAGCCCTGGGGTGATGCGCCTGACAAGAGAACACCATTAAGGAGAGAGAGTGACTTTCTGCAGCCCATTTTGTGTCGGGGGTTTTATGGAGGACTCTGCGTTCTTGCTTGTGGTTGTTCTTAGGCTTGCTGGGGAAAAGAGAGAGAAAAAATTGTAGAAAATGGAATGTGCAAGAAGACATAAATTTGTGGAGTGTGAACAGGAGAAGTAATGAGAAAGGGAAAGATGATGTGGGCCGACTCACCAAGAAACTCGTGGCACCGCAGTCTGAAGACTGGATGAGCCATCTAGGACCACCGCCATTCAGCAAGGTCTGTCACTTATGCAGATGTTTCCGAGGTAGGCAAGTCTAGAACCACTAGCAGGAAAGGAAACTTTTTTTTTTTCCTAGGAGTTTTAGATCCAAGCTGAGGGCTTCTCTTTTCTTCATGACTTAGCGTTTGGAGTCTGTGTTTAGAAGACAAATCACAGCATGCTAGAGCTGGAAGAGATCCAGTTTCCCCATTTTACAGAAGAAACTGAGGGCCCAAAAAGCCTTGGTTTGTGGAGGAGAGAGCTAAGGACTTGAAGACAGAAGAATGACTGTGTGCCCATGAGCAGGCCACTCCCTTCTAAATTCAAGTTTACTCACCTATATAATGAGCATAATGGCACCATCTTTTCCTGCCATCAGGGATTTTGGAGATTTTTGGAACGGATTCCAAAATAGGCAATGTGATCTCAGGATGTCTTAGTAGAGATATTCCATCTAGGATGATGGCGGTGATTGTCCTACCAGTGGCGCACTGATCAGTCTACACTTGGAGCCTTGTGTGGGCTCTGTGCTTTAAGAGGGGTCTTGGGAAACTACATCATATCTAAGGAGTGTGAGAAGATGGTTCAGGGGCTTGAACCACGCCAAGGCGGAAGAGATGAGATTTTTTTCTGGGTGGTCTCAAGGACTGGGGAGTAGGTGACAGGCCTTGACTTGACTCAACCCAGGGCCTGGCTCACTGTTAGTCCTTGATAACAATAGCTGATAGGATTTACTGTTAAGGGCACCAGGAAGAATTGCCTCATGATTTTCTAAAGGTGTTGTCGGCTGCTTCAGAAAGGGGCTGGCTTCCTGGGGCCAGAAGCATTTAGGCAGAGGACTGAAAAGAAACCAAGGACTGGAAAAGTAGAGGGAGAGGCAAGTTGTAGGGCCACAGGCTAAGTATTTGAGGCAGGACAGGGTCCCTTGTTTTAAAAAAAAAAAAAGAGTAAGCCAGGCTCGGTGGCTCAGCCTGTAATACCGCGCTTTGGGAGACTGAGGTGAGTACATTGCCTGAGCCCGCTGGTTCGAGACCCGCCCGGGCAACTTGGCGAGACCTCATCTCTACAATAAATCAAAAATTAGCTGGGCGTGGTAGCGTGCGCCTGTAGTTCCAGCTACTTGGAAGGCTGAGGCAGAAGGATCGCCGGAGTCCAGCAGGTAGGTCGAGGCTGCAGTGGCCGGGAGCGGCCACTACACTCCAGTCTGGGTGACAGAGTGAGACTCCAACTCAACAACAACAACAAAAAAAGAGTAAACATTTCAGGATGGTGAAATCAAGCTGTGGCATCTCCTGAGCACGGGGCCCTGTGGGTTGCATGCCTGTGGAGTCGCCCCTGGTTTCAGGCTCTGCGGGTCATGTGGTCTCTGTCCTGATGACTTAACTCTGTCCTTGCTGCTCAAAACAGCCACGAAGGGGCACGGTTGTGTTCCATGGAAATTTCACTTACAAAAACAAGTTGCAGCCATACCCCCAGCATAAGATTTTGGCCCATGGGCTGTAGTTTGTAGCCCCTGTTTTGAGTCCTGGGTTGCCAGTGCCACCTCAGGATGGCACTGTCCTGACCCGTATCTGGCCAGCCTCGGTTTCATGTTTGAGCCACCGTGGGTTCACTGTCCTACCTTCCTCACCCACCTGGGGGAAGAATACCTCTGCCTTGAGCCTCGTGACCCCCTGGGATTCCTTCAATCCTTACCTTGCCCTTCCATCAGAGAATGAGATTGAGTAACTGAACCCCAAGTTGTCATGTTGTCCTCTAGTGGCAGATGCAAGACACTGGCCCTTGCCTTGTTCAGGGAGAACCCACTTTGCCTCCTGGGCGAGAGAAAAGAGGTGGAACATTTTCCAGCCTCAGGGACCAAGAGTGAAGCTCCCTGTTCAGACACCACATAGGAGCGGGCTCGGGGGAAGGGCATGCCTGCATGTGGGTGGGAACACCATTTGCCATTTTCTTCCAGCCAGGCCCAGGCTGGGCCTTGGGCTCTGAAAGCAGCAGGTGCTTGGTGTTTAGAACAGCTTTATTCATTCACTGAGAACTTGTGCTTGGATAGACTCTACAGGCTGGGCTTCCTGCATCTCTCTTTGGGCTTCACGATAGCCAACTCTGTCCCACCTGATCTTCCAGAGACTGGGTGCCCTGAATATAACCCCTGCTTCCATTGGAAACTTTGTTCTGCCAAATTCACAAGGAGTGAGGGCAGGAGAGACATCATTGATCCTCCTTGTCTCTATGTCATTTCCCACAGCATCTCAGTCTCTGCTTTAATAAAACACTGGTTCCAATTCGAGATGCAGGTACAAGCTGCCCACAGAGTCCTGGCGACTCAGAGTACCCCCCCCCCCATATACCTCGTTTCAAAACAGGCTGAGCTCCATCCACCCTTGTGCATTGAGGGATGCTTTTCAAGGGCCACATTTCCACTGAACACACACTGACTTTGTGTGGTGTTTTGGCTCGGCTTGGTGGATGGAAAAAAAAGATGAATAATGCATCCTTTCGACATGCACTTACTGGGTGTGTGGCACACAGCAGGTGCTGAGTATAGATTGGTGAAGAAGACATGGACCTTGACCTGGCAGACTGCAGAGTTCTGATGCAGAGACAGACAAGACAAATCAATGACAAACAGGGAAAGGGAGCCTGACACGCTGCCTGCACAGGTAGGCAGGTGCCAAACACATGACTCCTGTCTGGAAGGACTTCCCAGGGGGGATGAGAGAGGCCCTTGAGTGCCCACAGACCCCTGCTTAGTGTGCTGGAGTTCCAGTGAACAACTGGATTGGACGCTGTCCCTGAGCACCGGGCAATCACTTTGTGAGCTCTTTGCAGCAAAATAGGAGCCAGCGGAGAGGGGACAATGGAGGGTCGCTGCAGGGAAATAATTACTGCCCTCTTTCCCTGGGATTTGTAAAGGCAGGCTGCTTTTAGGAGTAATGACGTGTTAGGGGTTGACCCCTGTCCCCTCAAAAGATGTGGAGGTCCTAATCCTTGGTGCTTGTGAATGTGACCTTACTTGGAAACAGGGTCTCTGTAGATGATCAGGTTAAGGTGAAGTTATTAAGATAGGCCCAAATCCAACATGACTGGGATTCTTATAAAAAGGGGAAATTAGAACACACACACACACACATACACACACACACACATACACACTGAGGACATGATTTGTCACAAGCCAGGGAGCCACCATAAGCTAGGAGAGAGGCCTGAACCGACACTTCCTTAGTGCCTTCAGAGGGAGTGTGACTCTGCCCACTTTGGTCTCGGACTTCCATCCTTCAGCACTGAGACAACTGATTCCTGCTGTCTAAGCCTCTCAGTACGGAACCCCAGCAGACACACACGGTGGAAGGACCCAGACTTCTACCTCCATTGGTTTCCTATTGCTGCTATAATAAATAACTACAACATATTCTTGTATGGTTCTAGAGGTCATAGATTCAAGGTGTTGGCAGGCCAGCATCCTTCTGAAGGCTCTGGGGAGAATCTCCTTCCTTGTCTTTTCTAGCTTCCAGAGGCTACCTGTACTCCTTGGTTCATGGCTCCTCCTTCCTTCTTCGAAGTGCATCCCTTCAACCTCTGCTTCATGTCAGGAACTGTGATCCAGGCTCTCGCACCCCCTCTTCCTCCCCGTGCCCCCTCCACTCCACCCTTCTGGTCCCCAGGGGTCCCTTGTTTCTTGCCTGTTGACCTGTGAGCACCTAGGTTCTTTTCCAGTGCACAGCCACCGCCTCTGTGGAGATCCCAGAGCCCATCTCCAGGGCCATGTTTCCAGACAAGAAGGACACCACAGACCCCAGCTGAGCAGAACCTGCTGGTCAGCCAAAATGCATCTGACCCCAAATGCTCTTTTCTGCCCTCTCTTTCTACGTGGCTATTGTGTTTGCAGCTGAAAAGCAGACTTGGGTCTTCATATAAGAAGGGATTTTCCAACTGCCAGAGTCCTGGGAATAGAGTAGGGTAGGGTTCTGGACAGCTCACCTGCAGAAGGAGGACTCCTGTAGATATTAGGAGCTTGGGCTTCTCCATCCATTGACCTGAAAGCATCAACCAGTCACAAGGTTTATGACCTTGAGTATCAGTCTTCTCACCTGTGAAACAGGGTGATAATACTGAGGACCGTGCCAGGGTCACAAACTGAAATGTCCTCAAGGTGAGTGAATGAAGCAGGCCAGGTGGAAGAAACACACAGCCTCGGTGGTCATCTCTTTTGTGATCAACCTGGGGACAAGAAACACATCCCTTCCCTTTGAGCTGTAGGAAAATAGGCAGGTCAGCTGTAATGGTAAGACCAAGGGATGCTCAGCCTCACTGTGGGGAGACAACAAGGAAATGTGGGGACTGTGGAAAATTGGAGACCACGTGCCCAACTGACTCACAGAGAAGAATGGTGTGCAGACTTGGTGATGGGACTGCATGGCTCAGCCTGACAGAGGACACACAGGCTGGGACCATAGCCTCATAGGCTGTGAAGAAGCCCAGTGCCCAGGCCACATCCCAGACCAGTTTATGGCAGAATCTCCAGGGCAGAACCCAGGCGTCAGTAATTTTTAAAGCTCCTCTCCCAGTGATTCTCTTTTAGAAGCAGCATTTAGTGGTTGCATCAGGGAGAGAGACCAAGGGACAGAAGGGGCCAGTGGCAGGATTTGGGGGTGGAGTGCTGACTGCTGTACATTGTGACACTTCCCGTGACTCATCCAAGTCTTCACAAAGCATCACAAGTCCCACGTGCCTGTCATCACTGGATTCAGGGAAAGGAGCTTAGTTTAGTATCAGGTGTCTTGGGCTGGAGCAGCTACTGTGAATAAGCCACTGACTTATTGAGGAGAAAAAGATCGATATTCTTGTGACATTGCTCAGTTGTAGTTAGCCTTTCATGGGTAACGGCATAACCCTTTCCCAGGCAAGAAAAGTGACGACGTGTGTATTTACATTGAGAAAGAATCCCAAAGGATTGGATATTAGGAAGATAGCACTTTTGGGAGCTCCAGAGTAACCAGCTGATGTTAGGGTTATAGAAGTGCAGGGTTAGTTGATCAGGTCCCAAAATGAAGTAAAATGTCCCAATTGCCACAAGCTTGGCAAACTCAAGCTTAAAATTTAAACCTGCCTCAAAGGAGATAAAGATAATAGGATGTGTAGGAAGTGGCTGTCAGAAGTTTAATAGAGTATTTTAGCCAGGCGTGGTGGCTTACACTTGTAATCCAAGCACTTTGGGAGGTTGAGGTGGGAGGATTGCTTGAGCCTAAGAGTTTGAGACCAGCCTGGGCAACATAGCAAGACTTTGTCTCTCCAAAAACTTTTAAAAATAGTAGGGCATGATAGTGCATGCCTATGGTCCTAGTTACTCGGGAGGTGGAGGTGAGAGGATCACCCAAGCCCAGGAGGTCAAGGCTATAGTGAGCTGTGATCGGCAACAGAGCAAGACTCTGGATTCCAAAAATAAAAATGAAAGTAAAAGTAAAAATTTAAAAAAGTTTATTTAATAGAGTGTTTAGACAAATTGGACCTTGGCCAACTCAAGAAAAAAAAAACAGGCATTCAACAGGATTTTTTTTCATTTTTATTTTAAATTTAGAGGGTACAAGCGCATGTTTGTTACATGGACATATTCTTTACTGGTGGGGATTTGGCTTCAGGTGACCCATTTCTCAGATAGTGACCATTGTGCCCAATAATTACTGAATCCTAACCTCCCTCTCAGCCCTAACCCCATATTGGTGTCCCAGTGTCTATTACATCCATCTTTGTGGCCATAGAGCTCACGAATATAAGTGAGAACATGTGGTGTTTGGTTTTCTGTTTCTGTGTTAGTTCCCTTAGGATGATGTTCTCCAGCTCCAACCATGTTGCTGCCAAGGACACGATTTCATTCTTTTTTATGACTGTGTAGTATTCCATCATGTATATGTACCACATTTTCTATACCTAGTCAATCATTGGTAAGCACTTGGGTCAACAGGATCATTAAACAGAGGCAGTGAAGGAGAATAATTCTTTAGGTTGTATCTATCTGATAAATTGGCACCTTTGCCAGGCCAATAAAAATCACTCTTATTGAAATAGAACTTTTTTGGTTTGCTATTGATATGTTTATTATGTTTTGCTCAGATAGGTGAGGATATCCCTGTCATAACTCATGTCAACATGCTGTAGAGTTGACGTGGTGTTGTAGAGAGAAGTTTAATTTTTGCCAACACGTGTATTTACATCCACTGTCTGTGTGTGGCAGTGTAGGAGGCATGCATTTTATTAGGCGAAATATGATGTCATTTCGACAGACCTCAGTTTTATCTTCATTTAGTGGACCAGGCAAAGAGTGGTCCCTCTGGCTGGTTCCCGGGAGCCAAGGAGGTTGGGCAAGGAGGTGGCAGGGCTAAGGAATCAGACACTAGGTACTTTACTCTGCAGAGGTGCGGAGGAGGAAGCGACTCTGCAGCCAGGGCAGGACCAGCGATACAAAAGAAAGCAAGCTCGTGAACTGAGCAAGGAGAATGGAGTCGGAGTAGACGATGAGACAGAGGTAGAAGCAGAGCCTTGTAAACTATCCAGGGCAGGCTTGTGGAGTGGCATGGATTTAGCTAGAGGACTGGGGCAGGACAATCTTTTCTTCAGTGGAGTGAGGCTCACTGGGAATAATTGAGCCCATAGGACTGTCAAGGTTTCTGACCATGTGTTCTGAGGACTTAACTGGACCAGTTCCCTTGAGATCAAAAGGAACTTCTGGAAGAAACTGACTTATGGGAAATGAGTAAGAACTAGAAATTTGTTGCTGTGAATTTAGCTTTTTGGAGCATCCGGTAGGAATTCTATAGATACTTATTGAGGCAATAAGTAGAGATAATATCACCCTGATTCATATCTAGGAAGAAAATTAGAGCAAAAGTGCTCAGCCAGAAAATTCTGTGAATACAGTATGTTGGAAAAAATTGTGCCTTGTTATGTGTGTTCATGTGAGCTATTCAGGTTCGGGACTCTGGTATCTCTGGGCTGTCTCCCACAGAGAGAAGACAAGAACTTCAAATGTGGGTCCAGCTCCAATCAAGTTGACTGTCGGTTGCTCCAGAGGGAGGTGGCTGACAGCCAATCCCAGCTTTGCATGTGCTCTTCAGAAGCTGTTGGGGTGCAACTTCTATGCACATGTAATGATTCATGTCAGAGCCGAGTCAAGAAATACCAGCAGCTTTCAGCTTGATTCCAAGTACTTTTGAATTGATGTGGAAGGCCATTATATTTACATTAAATGCAGAAAATCTTGAAATTTGTTTTTGAAAAGATGAGGCATAGATTGGGATGTATTAATGTGGACTCATCCTGGCTCTGCTACCTACTCAGTGTGACTTCAACAAGTTACTGAATCTCACCAGGTCTCAGTTTTCTCCTCTGTGAAGCAGGGATGATTGTGTTTCCTAACTCACAGGAGTGAACACATGAGTTAACATATGTTAAATACCTATTGTCATGCCTGAGAGCTCCATACATTAGTTATTGTTGTTAACCAATGGTAGTGTTGTTTTTTTTTTAAGGAGGGAGAGGTAACGTTTGTAAGCTGTTTGTTGAATGAGTAGGCTCTGAGGATTATATACCAGGCATTGTACTCACACATTGTATCCACTGTCATTGGATCGATACCATGACTCTCAGAAGAAGGTGGATGCTACTAGATTCAGAGAGGTGCAGTGCAGTAGCATGCCCAAGATAACCAGCTGTAAGTGGTAATGCTGGGACTCAATCTCAGTGATGTAAAAGCTTCCTCTCCCCATCCCAGGCCCTCAGGGTGGTTCTGAAAGGGATCAGGTGTGAGGCTCAGCCTGTGCAGAGATGCTGCTCATGAATTCTGGGTTGGAGGGTCCTCACTTGGAGTGTAAGATTGGGGATCATGGGTCTAATATTGGGAGCAGTCTCTAAAGTGTCACCTTGATGAGGCAGCAGCTCCTGGTGGGGTTCCCTTGGCAAGGTAGCCAGGAGAGAAGTTGCTAAGGAGAGGGCCAGGGAGGTGGAGCTGAAACCAATGGTCAGGAGCTCAGGAGGCCAGAAAATGTCTGGCATCCCCTTGGGGCATCACGGTCCCAGTCTGTGAGACTGGGGCCAGGAAAAGGGACAGTGGGAGCAGCAGCAGTGGCCACCAGGGTCTGAAGTCACAATGTAAACAATCACAACAATAACCAAACTTTGTGAGGCGGGGTAGCTAGCATAGCTTAGAGATAGATAGGTGAGTTTCTTGCAGGCAGGCATAGCTTAGATGATTAGAAAACAAGATGGTCAGGCATCCAGCTGAATGTCATCTTATCAGAATATAACTTTCTAGAACAATACCTGTACTGACCAAATACCCAAACCAAGCTCGGAATGTGGGGCAGCTGATACACTCAGCTACAGAAACCATAACAAGGCAATAAGGGAATTACTGAAGGCACTAGGGGATGTGTTTTCAGTAAGAAACTTAATTAAACCATAAAATGGAAGCTCTTATCATTATCTTGAGACTTTCACAGGATGCAGGTGAGCTTAGAAGTAGATGATAAGAATGGAAACTTGTGATCAATATATTAGAATCCACCATGGAGCACACAAATCTTAGTTTAAGAAATAGTTTGCTTAATCATCACTAAGAAAATATATAAAACACTCAGTTAACAACAGGTTGGTGTATCCTTTCTTTTAAGGTACCCACACTGTGTCTTGAACATGTCTTTTTTTTCTAATAAACTCTGTCTTGAACTATACTTTGGACTTATTCTGAAATTCTTTTCTGTGGTGAAGTAAAAAACCCACAGAGAAACTACACTCTATGCCACTTGGCACCACCTACAGATTTCAGGTGCTGGTTGATGATCATATTTTTTTGAATCCAGGAAAGATTCCGTTGGAAAGCCCTTGAAATTTGGGATGGAGATCAGGGTGGAGAGAGGGCTAGCATCCAGAAAAATCAGGCAATGTCAGAGAAACATGTCCCCATTTCACAGATCAAGAAATAAAGGCTTTGAGAATTAAAGTGACCTACTCAATGTTGACCTGGTAGAAAGTGGAAGAACCTGCTTTGTTCAATTCAAGCCCCATGTTCTTTCCATCTTTTGAACTGGCCATTAGTCCTTTCAGCAGGATTGCAAGCTCAGATTAATATGTGGATCCACGCAGGGTAGAGGAGTGGGGGTTTGAATGCAGATGCAGGTTAAAAATGCCACCCACTGTTGTGATCTGAATTGCTTCCTTAATAAGGCACCCTGGGCCTTCAACAGGGCCTAGGGACTGGAAACTGGGACCAGGATACTACGCGTCTGCATCTTCCACCCTCCCTCCCTGAGGGTGGGTGAGAATGAGGGTGGATGTGGCTCCCTATGAGAGAGGCCTGGGTCCTACATCAGGCAGTGCTCCTCTGGGGAGATGGAGAAATTCCTTGACAGTGCCTGGGGTGAGGCTGGACTGAGAAAGGGTAGTATCTTGGGGGGAACCTCTAGTCCTTCACCCCTGCTTCTTGCCCCCTTTCCTTGCTTGCCCCCTCAGTCCAGCACAGTGGCCTTCCTTTATGCTGCATTAGACACTGAGCTTTTGTTTAAGAGTGTGTCTGAAGCAAGAGTTCCAACTGTAAAATAGTTTGAAGACAAAGGTAGCAAGACACATTGTCCCTGGGCGGTGAGACCTGGTGATGCACATGGTTCCTAGTGGCTGCATCTGAAAGGCACAGTGCATTGACCTATTTCACAGCAATAGAGTGAACGCCCCGCCCATCTCCCCATTGCCCTTTCCATGTCAGAGTGCCTCGATGACCTGACTCCTGGCTACTGACCCTGCTGAGTGCCTTTCCTGGCCCGGGAGCCTGTTTTGGTGAATTATTGCCCCATGAGAACAGCAGCCAGCAACCACTGACTGATGGAAGTTGGTATATACATACATACCCTAGATCCCTCACCCTTGGGAGCCTGGGAGATGACTCTGTGATGTGTGCTCGACACTGCTTCCTGGAGGCCCCTGGCAGGATCACATGCCAGTTGCCCACAGTGGCAGTTGGCTTTGATAGGCGTCTTCCTTTTCCTGTCAATTCCCTACTCCCTACCAGTCTACCGCGTACCTCTCACACAAGTTACTTGTTCTGAAATATTTGTTTCAGAGTCTCTTTCTGGGGCACTCAAACAAAGATCCCTCCTATCCCAGCACCTGGCCACTGATTCACCTTTAAATGTTCTGTCGACACTTTTGTCTCCTCTTTGTGACAATAGACCTGTTGGAAAATCCCGTCATTGTTAATTTTGGGAATCTGGTTATTTTTCCTAGCAAACCCTGCCACCAGACCATCCCAGTTCCTTCAGACAACATTGGCTATGTGTATAGAATAGTGGTCCTCAAAGAGGAACAATCTGGGGACATTTGACAATGTCTGGAGACACTTTTGATTGTCATTGGGGTGCACCTGACATCTGGTAGATATAGGTTGGGGTGGTGTTGAACATCCTACCATGCACAAGACAGCCTCCAAAACAAAGGACTATTCGGCCCCAAACTCAATGATGCTGAAGAAACCCTGTTGAAGACAACAGAAGCCAGACACCTGGCATAATTCTTGGCAGGAGGATGTCCCAAGCCCCAGGACAGACTCTCAAGAGCAGAAGCAGCCCTGGAGACTCCCCTGTCGGCACCCAGCAGGACAGCTGGGGAGAGAAGAGATCTGCTTCTTGCTGAGAGTGTGCTCATCTCTTCCAGGTGTTAATCAGCTGGAAGGAACCTCAGAGAAGCAGCACCACAACCAGATTAGTCTTGAGGGGCCAAACTGCATAGGTGTGAGGGGCAAACTCAAGAGGTTGCAGGTTACTCAGAGGAAACAGCACTGGACAGTTCTCCTCTGTAACGGAAAAAACACGGAGCAGCTGCTGCTGTAACAGTCACACAGACCCCAGGCTTGGCAGCCACAGTGGCTCTGTCATTGCATTTTTATGAATCTGGAGTTCAAGGGCCTCAAAGATCAACCTGAACAGCAGGTCAGGAGTGAAGGGGTACAGTTAGAACCTGCAGAGTCACAGGGGAGGGGAGGCCAGTGGGAGGTAAGGGGAGCTGGTTTCTGCAGGAACTGGGCTCCACTGGGGCCTTCAGAGGCCAGCTTTATTCTCTCTTCTTCCAATGCCTTCAAATCCCTCTCACCCCCTGTTGGCGTCCTGGGCAGAACCTCCAGCCTTTGGTTGTCTTTGGGGGAGTTACAACAGACTAATTTCAGACTTAATGAAGAAAACTCACTCCAGGTCCCCAGCAGCTCCTGGGGAGCTGGAGATAAATATTGGGGTGCCAGCTGCTTGGGTGTCCCGGTATGTAAGCATTCCCCCCCACCCCCCGCAGCTGTAGTACGCTAGTGCTTCTCAGACTTTTTGTGGGCAAGTGAATCCCCTGAGGAGGTTCTTGTTAGAATGCAGATTATGAAACAGCAGGGTCTGGGGTGAGGTTTGAGACTGCATTTCTGACAAGATCCCCAGCGATGCTCCATCTGGGACCACACTTTGGATAGCAAAGTTTCACACCCCAATTTTAAAAATAAAGGAAAGAAAGCTCAGCTTGTTACAACTTTAATTTCATTTTCAGTACCTAGCTTCTCTGCCCTCTTCAGTTGAGGCTTCCCCTGGGCTGGGGCTTAGAGTGGGGAGGGCTGTGGTCTGGTGGTTCACCCTGCAGTTCTACGTTTACCTGCCACCAACATCCTGGATGGAATATGGGCTGTTAGAAGAAAGACTCAAAGGCCTTTTCACACAGCCAGTGCTACCTGTAGCTGTTCTTTCTGGGTGGACAAATGGCTGATTCTCCAATCCAAGCTCGCCCTGGAGAACGCTCTATAGGGGCCTCTGTCCAGTCCTCACCAGATGTACTCTTGACTTGACCTTGGGTCCTGCCCTGGGGTACACACCCTCAGGGGTTCTAGGGCTTGGCAGGCAACCCTTTGCAGAGTCTTTTTGGGGTCTAGGGACACATAAGTATTCTGACTATCTTAGTCTACTGGAGGTGCCATAAAAAATACCTAGTCTGGGTGGCTCAAATAACAGAAATCTGTTTCTCACTGTTCTGGAGGCTGGAAGTCCAAGATCAAGGTGCTGGCCGATTTGGTTTCAGGTGAGGGCTCTTTCTGGCTTGCAAATGGCTGCCTTCTTACTGTGTCCTCACAAGGCAGAGAAGTAAGCAAGCTCTCAGGTGTCTCCTTATAAGGATATGAATCCCATTGGATCAGGTTCCCAACTGCCATGGCTTCATGTAACCTTAATTATTTCCTTCATCCAAATACAGTCACTTTGGGAGTCAGGGCTTCGACATAAGAATTCTGGAAGACATGATTCAGTCCACAGCCCTGGGCCCACTGTATGAGCCAGCTGCTCTCCTTGTTCTGCTGTTGCAGGTAGTTCCCGCCAGCCACCAGCCTTAGGCAACCCTTGAATCCCTCTTCAGATTCCTGGGAACTCATGTTAGGCACGACCAAGAACTCCATGAACTCCATTCACACTTAGGGTGGCCTTGGAGATGCTGCAGCTGAGCAGAGATTGAGCCGGGGAGAGGATGCCTTCCTCCTGCAAGCCCTCCCCAGCCTTCCCTCATAGTTCTCCTGGGCTTCCACCAACTTGGTTTGGGAGGCAGAGGAATGGCCCTCTCTACTTTCATGCATAGGGAAATGCCATAGTACCTGCTACTGCAGCAAATTCTCCAGCCTTCCCTTGCATGGGTAGTGGCAGGTGATGTGTTTGACAGTTAAATATCCTAGGTGATCATCTTGTAAATAAATAAGCACTTGTATGGCACTTTCTAAATGACAGAAGTTGTTCTAGATACTTTACCTATGTTATCTTATTTAATTCTCACAGTACTCTCGTCAGATAGCTATGATTATTAGCCTTCTTTGATAGATGAGGAAGCCGAGACTCAGAGAGGTGAGAAAACTTGCTGAGAGTCACACAGCTTGCATGTAGCTTGCATGAAGCAATCCCAGACGTTGGCTCAAGAGTCAGGGCCTCCCACCACTGCTGTCTATAGCCTCTCAGAGGCTAGGATGTAGGTGTCAACACCTCTCTCACAAGTTAGGAAAACGAGGCTCAAGTGGAGAAGTTGTTAGCAGAAATGCTGGTTTGGGGTTCCTTGGTTATTTGTGAACAAAGAATTGGACACGACACCAGACCCAGGACAGCAAGGCAGAGTTTTATGGCAAGCAAGTAAAGCAGAGCAGAGTGAGCTAGTCCCTTCCTAAGAGTCAAGAGGAGTGGGCTGCTCAGAGAGGGTGACAGCCTGGTTATTTTTTTGGTTGGTTTTTACAGTTTTCTTTGTCTTTGTCTCTGGTCTTGGTTGGTTAGTTCCCTCTTGGGCTTTCTTTTCCCTCTTTATGGTTAGGTTATAAATCCTTCATGTGACCTTTGACATGAACTAATGTTTAGATATGTCAATTCTACCTTGTTAAAGTTACAAGTGTCTTTAAAAAATTCTGGGGCTACGCATCTTCTCTTTTTTCATGATGTCTTGCCCATACATGCAGTGAGCTCTAGTTTACAAGACCAAGTTAATGATTAACATAAAACATAAGTCTGGTTCATCAAAAGAGGACTGGATTTAAAAAATGTGGTACATATACACGATGGAATACTACACAACCATAAAAAAGAACAAAATCATGAATTTTGCAGCAACCTGGATGGAACTAGAGTCTATAATACTGAGTGATCTCTCACAGCAACAAAGATCTGAGTATCACATGTTCTCACTCATAAGTGGACCTTGAACATCTATCGTAATACTATAAGAAAAGGATCGACAGTGGTGGGAATCTATGGGGGGGGGGACAGGGAGGGCAAGGGTAGTGGGATTAATGGTAGTCAATATCTGTCTAGGGACGGGGGGGACACCCCTTATCAACAAGGGTGCCTGAATGATGCATATTTGTATACCTAACCCTTAACTGTACCCCACAATTTTAAAATAAAAAATATGTTTAATAAATATAACATAAGTCTGAAACTAAATAGCATAAAGAAAAAGGGTTTACATTTTTAGGATTTTGAAGTGTTTCAAAAGAGTCCGTCAGGATTGCTCCTTATCTAGGTTTGCAGATGTTTCTTTAAAGATGTGTAGCCTCTCCATGCCTCTTGGTTGGTTATTAGGTGGTTTTACATGGCTGTTTGTCCTCACATTAGCAGTGATTTACTAGATAAGGTCAGCCCCCCTAACAGATTACATTGAGGAAGGAGGGAAAACCACATTCCTAAGGGCAGAAAAAAGAAAGAAAAATGTACTCTTTAAATCCAAACTACTTTTGCATTCGGCCCAGCTCATCATGAAAGAAAATTTTTAAAATGAGTAAATAACTAAATGTCGGCTGGCTTCCCGTTTCCTACCCTTTTCTCTCTTCGTCCCTTGCTCATGTCTACCTAATTACCTAACAAAATGATTACCCCGAGTTCACACAGCCCCTAAGTGACAAAGCCCACATTCTAACCTGGGGCTTATGACTCCAAGTCTAGTGCTCTTCCTCCAGGGTTATGGCTTAGGCTATTTGTTAAAGAGCTCCTCCTCACCTGTTTTCTCTACTGTTTGGACTCTTGAAAGCTTTCAGGCACAGTCAGACATAGAGACAGAACTAGCCTTGCACAGACTGTAAATGCCCTTTCCTTAGGATGGAGGTCTCTGGGATATCTGGAAATAAATTCCCTGGGTAGAAACTGGATCCCAATTCTACACCACTCCCTTGGAGTTTTATGGCAAGGACAGGCAGATATTTGCTTCTCTGGAGCTCTAGTCAGAGTGAGCACTTTCAGAAGTCTGGAGCACCCAGACCTGGATCCCCTCCTTCCTGTGTCCCCTACTGCGTGCCTCCCACTTAGGCCCCCACTCCTCACACCCTTCCACATTTACACTTGACCCTTGGTACAAGAACACTGGTGTCCCAGCATCTCAGAGCCCATGGACAACTCTAGATCATGCCATCTTGGGTGAAAAGCACCCCCATTCATAATAATACCAGCCACTAACAGCTAGCATTAAAATCCCAGCTCCCCTGATCAGTCATTCAGCTCCATGCTTCTTTACTCTGTTGATCATTTTAAATTAAAATGAGACAGGCTGGTTGCCAATTTAAACCTACTAAAGCATTAGCTCATGATTGTCCACAAATGTTAGGTTGCCTAGCCCCTGATAGAAGCTCTGCAAATATTTGTTGAGCTAATGGGTGAAAGAACTTTCCAAGGACATTTGAACAGAGGATTCTGGAAGATGCTAAATCCTTCCCTAGAGGAATTAATCTCTGGTAGTGGCATGTCTGCCACTGTCGCTCAGGGCACTGGCTCAAGTTTGGCTACCTTACTTCCCCACCCCGAGCACCTCTCCCACCTTGCAGGATGAGGCAGCCCCCGAGTGAGGTAATCTGTAAAAGTTCTTGGCTCTATGCTGGACCATGACAGCTGCTGCAGAAAGTCACCTGCTTACCTAGTTCATGGGTCTCCCTGCCCATAGGAAGAGTATGACATGTCCTCTGTCCCCTGATACTGCAGCCAACACATCTAAAGCCCTTTCATCAATGTCCAGGAGACTGACATCCAGATGGCCAGCCTGCCCATCTGGCCGTTGTTGGCTGTGTGTCCTACCCTCTTCCCACATGACACTCAATCACTCACCTGCATTTCCACACCCTCCAACCCACCAGCACTGAGCAGTCATCACTCTAATTGTTTTCATGGAAGTTGCTGGTGGAGTTGCAGGAGAGGTCACTTCCCCAGGCTGCGGCCTTCCTCCCATCTCCTCAATTCACTTTCCCTTGGGGAGCAAAAGGATGCATCTTTCTCCTAGGTTTCCAGGCAAGACCATTTTTTCCCTTTGTCCAAGTGCATTTTTAACCTCAAGCACGTATCAAGACTTTCTGACCAGTGGCTCTCAAAGTGTAGTCCCCAGGCCAGCAGCATGAGCACCTTGTGGACGGTGGTCAGACATGCGAATACTTGGGTCTCACCCTAGACCCACAGACCTGAAAACTCTGGATGGGACTTGGTATCTATTTTAATGCCCTCCAGGTGATTCTGACACATGCCCAAGTTTGAGAAGCTTGGTGGAGACAGTGCTGGTGCTCTCTTCCTTGGAAGATTTCTGGCAAATCAAAGTGTCTTCTCCTTGTTATGAAAGTTTCAAGGGGAGTTGGGCTTTGGGGCAGGAAGTTCAGCTTCTTCCTCTTTAGTCAAAAGATCGTGGGCTGGAGTCATCAGACCTGGGTTCTGGCCTCGTCTCTGCCCCCTACAGGTTGGGCAACCCTGGGGGGAGTTCTCCAAGCCTCGTTTTCTTCCTCAAATGATATTCTCCCCTCTACCTTCTCCCAGGATTCTTGTGTGTCTCAGAGGAGATCAAAGACATAGAATCCTTTATAAACTGTAAGCCCAGGGGAGTGTAGGGTCACTGCGTGACTTTCAGGCATCCTCCCAGGTGGGGTCACCAGTGGTCTCTCTCTCTCTCTCTCTCTCTCGTTCATTCTCTCCCCCACTGAACAACCTCTGAGTGCTGAAGGCCTGGGTCTCCTGCTGACCAAAACAGGGGTGGGAGGTACAGGGCCTGTGGGAAACTGGATTTGAAGCATGCTGGATGTGGGCAGGCCTTGCCAGAAGGTACCCTCCACATCTGACCTCGGCTCCTTAGACAGCTGCTCTGCCCCTGCAGGCTTTGCCCTCCCAGGATCCTGAGCTGAAGGGAGAAGAGAAGAAGAACATGGGTTGAGCCAACACTGTGCAGTCTTCTTCCCATATATTATCTCATTCATACCCCCTGATTGCAGAGTGAGCAAGAGCGAGAGTGAGAGCAGAGAGAGAGAGAGAGAGAGAGAGAGAGAGAGAGAGAGAGAGAGAGAGAGAGAGAATCAGACTGCCCCAAATCCCTAGATGAGAAAGCTGAGGCTAAGAATCACCCAGTCTCCACTACTCCACCGAGTTATAGCACTTTCTTTATCCCGAGTTCTTTTTACTCTCGTAACTCTGCAAATATAAATTTTTCCTAATTGTGTTCCCAAACTTTATACACTTTTCTTTTTTGCACAAAGCACTTCAAAAACATTTTTAAAGGTGTTACATGATCTTCAAAATGGCCATTTTATAATTTGAGCATATTATAAATTTGTTTAACTATTTCCAGACTGTGGACATTTAGATTGCTTTTAAGCTTTTTGGGGGGTGCCTTTAAATTATGTTGCAGAGCCAATATCTTTGGAAATTTAGCTTTTGGATTCTTTTAGAAATATTTCCATGGAGTGTGACCATGGTTGTGTCATAGTGTATCAATCATTTTATGGCTCAAGAAACTTACTTTCCAAATTACTTTCCAAGATACTCTGCCACTAGCAATATTGAACTTACCAGTTTCCCTGCAAACTTGCCAGCATTGGGAATTATTGTTATTTATTATTTTTGCTAATTTAATAGCTGTCATGTGGCAGATCAGTTTCCACTTGCATTTCTTTAGTAATTGGTGGTGTCAGACATTTTTTTCTATATTATTTTATTATTTTTACTTCCTTCTGGGGAAGTTTTCTCCTCCTGTCTTTTGCACGCCATCTTAACATTATAATTATTTGTATAAGTTTTTTATATAGATATTAGCTTTCTGGTAGTTTTGGTTATTTGCTTATTTGTGGTAATATTTTTTCCCTGCTCAACCTAGTTTTCAAACTGAGATCTGTAATCACATAACTCGGTGTACCTCTAATTTATGATGCTTGATAAATCCATGGTATTGCCAGAGGCTGTGCACTGGGAATATTGGAAGTTTAATTTGCAATGAAGTGAACTGGCTTTCGATTCAATCTGCAGTCTAGGCAGGGATGGATTTCTGAGTGTCTGATGTCTCAAGTCCAGTGCCAACTGAGCAGTTTGGCATTCTCCCCTCCTTTGCTCTTATTTCCTCTTTTCTTCTTCATTTTAACTCCTTTAGCTGAAGACAAACCCAAATAAGAAGGCTTCAAGTAAATGGTGAGCTCTGTGGCCACCAACAGTCACTGCAAAAGCCATGACCTATGGGAACTGATTCCTTTCATGACCTGTTGGGAAACCCACCCAAACTACTCAAGGTATCTTTCGGTGTTCCCCGGGCCCCAGGTAGGGCTGGTTCTGTCTACTCATGACTGCCTATTTGGCCAAGGAGACTGTTGAGTCAGACAAACAACTATCCTTAACGAGTGGCTTTCAAAATAATCACCCATTGATTTGCCTCTTGTCAGTTCATCGATTTCCTCTTCCAATGGAACCAAGTTGAGTTAGCGTAGAAGGAGCACTGAACTTCAGATGTATAGGCCTTGGTGCAACTTCTACTTGTCGTTTATAGCCATGTAAGCTGAGAGGGCCAGCTGCCTCCCCCGAAGAGTTTAGATTATAACCTCCAAGTCACCAAATGTTCAAGCTGGAAGGACTTTCTACTTACCATTCCACTGAAGTCACACAACAACCCTCAAAAGTTGGTTCTATTTATTATCCCCACTTTACAACGAGGTAACTCAGTTTCAGTGAGGCTAAGCAAAGCAATCTGAATGAGGCATGTTAGTGCTAACTGACTAAATGTTGGCCCCATCCCATATTTTATATAATGATGTTTATGTCAATATTCTCAGAGCAATTTCTAGTCGTTGATTACTGGCAACCTCCTAACTCCTATAGCTTTAATTTACATATTAGTCAAGGACTTTATCACAAGCAAGGGAGATATATGAGCTCACATTGCCAGGAAGGGATGGGGGTAGCTTGTAGGAACAAGGGTCTCAGAGAACAGAGCAGGGGTTTATGCCACCAAGATGCTGTCTCTATTTCACTCCCCATCTCCCTCAGCTCTCTGCTAATCTCTAAAGGGTTCCGTTTCTTCCTGCTGCCATCAGGATTTCTCCATAGGTCAGAGAAGATGGCCATCTAGGTCTTATCTTCAAGTTCTTTTGGCAGCAAGGCAAGGCTCCTGTCTCAGGTTCAAATGGGGTAATCCCAGGGGAGAACCTGTTTGGTCTGGCTTGGGTCAAGAGAGTTGGATCTGGGCAGTAGGTGGTCAGTGGTTGGCCAGATTGGAGTCATATGCTTAATCCTTACCATGGGAGCCAGGCATAGGGTGGAACTTCTTTAACAGAGCAAGACAATTAGAAGAGCTTGTTGGTGTGACCAAGTAATATACCCACAACCCATCCCCTTGTGTGTAGACCATTGTCTTCTTGAAGTGACAATTGTAGATTCCAGGAATACTTTTGCCGGATGAGTGATTTGGGGAAGTGATTTTTATCTTTCTAAATAATCCTGTTTATCCCAGTGGAATGAGAAATAGTGTGGTTTTGGTTTTTATTAAATTTATTTTGGTTCACCCCCTAGCAGTGGTGGAGCTCATTTATAAAAGTTCTATAAAATACTTCATGTGCTTGCAAAAATTAATGGATCCCTGGAAAGAATCCCGATGGCCTTGAAGCATTGAAACATCTTGGTGCTCAGGAATTCTAAAATTCTGTAGCTGAAAGAATGCTCAAGAATTCACTTAGCTCAGGTCCTTTGGGCAGGTATCTTTCCTTCCAGAAATTCATCAGGTCTGCAATCTTTCTGGCCTCCTTTGGTGAACTTGGTGGGCATTTGTAATTCTTGGCCACCTGGAATCTGAACACAGTCCTTCCTGTGTTTGGAGCATCACCTCCCTACCTCAGGGGCTAGAGTCCACTTCCCACTCATAAGATGACCCATTGTCCTAGTGTGGCTGGGACTGAGGAGGTTTCCAAGATGTGGGACTTGCAGCTTTAAAACTAGGATTATCCCAGGCAAATCAGGGTCAATTGGTCACCGTATGTTGAAAACATCAGCCACTCACCTCTCAGCCTGGCTAAGGATGGGTGCATGACCCAGGATCCTCCAATCAGGCACAGCCTCAGATTTGATTCAGAGGCTGCTGACAGGAGGATACAGGGATGGGGGGGAAGGGGGCAGAAATGACTGCTACATCCACCACCCACAATTGGCTAGTATCTTTTCTACTTAAAAAATTTTCAACTGAAAACAGTGTTTACAACAGAAGATATATTTATTCTTCTTTTGTTTCAGAAAAACTGAAACCACGTTTTTCTTCTGCTGTCAACAACAATAACACAATAATCAACAGAGAAGACTTCTCTGACTCCAAAATATGTAGGAGTTTCTCCCCATAAGCAAACAAGTAGTCATTTTGCCACTGATTGTCTAGCTGGGTGTTCTCCAATTCAATTCTGACACTATTTACCTGGAAATAGTGTGTCTGTTTAAGAGGCCACATCTTAGTTTTACACCATAGACTCTGAGTTATTCCCTGTGCCTCGGTTTCTCCATCAATAAAGTGGGGATAAAATGCCCTCTTCAATGGGCTGTGGGAAGAACCAAATACAATGGGATAATAATTATATTATCATGATAGTATAATTATATTTAACCACGATAACAATATTATTACTTAAAAAATAATAATTATTTCATGGACTAAGAGCATGGACTCTGGAACCAGCCTTCTGGGTTCTGATCTTGGCTTTGACACCTACCAGCTCATGACTTTGAGCAAGTTTCTCAATTTCCTTGTCTGTAACATGGGAACAGTAATAACGGTGCCAACTTCTTAGGATCATTGGGAGGCTTAAATGAGATAATATATGTGACAGTACAATGGCTGCAATAATATTTGCTTTTAACAGTAAGTGGCACTTGGACATATTCACCACCATCCTCACCACCCCACTACAGTCATTGTGGAGAAATATGAGGCCCACATAGATCAGCAACAATTGGGTAAATTATAGGGGAAAGGGAGCCTAGGGGTGAAATTTATAAGGAACTTACTAAACATAGTAAGAGTCGTAAAAGCTTGCTGACTGCTGTGAATCATTGTTGTAAACTAACCTGTAACTGACTATTGTCAATGGAAAAGCAGTTAACCATTGCTATAAATTAACCCTATCTTAAGAAAAACACCCTGATCAATCAACTGTCTTGCAGACCCCTCATACGTCATATAGATAACTTTACTCTTGCCGACCCCCTTGTATATCACATAGGCAACTTCCCTGGTGCTGCATGTAAACTCCCCAGCACAGCCCTATAAAACTTCCCTCTAGCCCCTGCTTTGGTGCAGACAGCAGACACACACGCTCTCTCTCTCTGCTGTATTGCCTGTTGCTCCCTTTGCAACATATCCTGCCTTTAATACATCTGCCTTTCTTGATTCACTACTGTCTTGGTGAATTCTCTCATTGCCCTTGTGAAATTTGGCCTCAACTGTTCATACACACAACAGTCATCATTCCTTTAAAGGTCCCATTATTCGCCTTAAGCACAGTTGTTCCACATCATACACCATGCGGGGCACTTACAACAAAGGCCCAGGGCTTTCCTCAACCCTTGCTTTCATCCTAGCTACCTAGTTGTAGGTGAGCAGGCTGGGTACGCTTCTCATCTGCCAGCTTGGTGCTATGTAAAATGTCACCTTTCCACATCATGCCTTCACTTTTGAATTTACTTTGAGACAGAGGGAGGAGAGGAAATGTTATTGTACCTATTTCACAGAAAAGAAAATTGAGGCCCAAAGCAATTTTCTCAAGTCACTAAGCAAGGACAGGGCAGAAGGGGAAGGAGATCCGAGGGCATTGATACCTGGGCCAATGCCTGTCAGCAGCACATACTGATTCTCCTGAGGCTCTGTCTCCTCTGTACTCTCAAAAGCCCTGCTCCCACCCAGCCTCCTTAAGGAGAACATCCCACCACTCCTCACTGGACCCAGCAGATAATGCTTGATTTTCAGAGTTATTGCTCTAATTTCTGTTTTTCCTGTAGATGTAACATGTACTTAGAATAGCTTTAAACTAGTTTCCGGAAATTGTCATCCAAAAGATCACCTGGATGGCTAAATAGTAGAAAGAAGAGCTTTATTGGCAATATCTGTTTGCAAACTAGGAGGAGACAGTCTCCAATGTGTACTGAAGGTGCTCTCTCTTGAAGAAGGAAAGGGCCAGTTAGTTTTTATGCCCACAGGGTCTGTGTCACATAGAGTCATACATATTCAGCAGTTCTGGGGAATTGCTATACATATTTATGAGAGCAGTCAAGCATATGCACAATGGGTAAACATATGTGCAAAATACATCTCATGCTCACATTGTGGCAGTGTTTTAGCATTAAAATGAGGTAGAAT
This sequence comes from Tarsius wallacei, assembly GCA_963574415.1. Taxonomy (NCBI): domain Eukaryota; kingdom Metazoa; phylum Chordata; class Mammalia; order Primates; family Tarsiidae; genus Tarsius; species Tarsius wallacei. The sequence continues at coordinate 55,294 of CAUYQG010135891.1, forward strand.
TTGGCTCTTTACATCAACAGGTAAACTATAGGACACAAAGACAGTTTGTGGCAGTTATCTATAAGCTGCTGAAATTGGCTTAAGATCTGCGGTTGCTTATCAGGAAAGAATGTTTGTGAGGTTGGTGCTCTGCCCAATCAGAGTTGTAGTGGTCTGGGTTGTAAATTAAGATTTAGCAGGGGTCTGATAATTTGCCTGATTGCTCCTATGGATCAAAGATGGAGAACTCCTCAAAAGACAATGTTTGCAAAACTGAAGAGGAGTCAGGTTGATTGGTGAGGATGATGTGAGTTAAGACTATCTGGCTTGGTCTTTTTCATGTTTGCTTCCTCCACTACATGGTGAAATTGTTCAGGGATTTGACTATCATGTTCTTTGCAGAATTCCTTGTGCCCAGATGTGAGTTGGCATCCTCTGTCTCTTGCTATGGAGATAATATTAACTTGGAGCCCCATCTCCATTTCCTATAAGTCTAAACCCCTCCCCCAAGTCTCAGTGAGTTCCCAGGAGGAGTTCCTTTCTTATGGTGACTTTTAACTCTGAGCTCCCGCTTCTTTGACTTACAAGTCATCCTGGTTTCTCTGGTTTGCTTTTGAGGGGTCTAGATGTGAAGTTTTAATTTCTCTTCCGATCAACATCTCATGCACACATGGACATTTGCAAATGGAAAGAGCAAGAAGAAAGGTTGAATCACCACATGATGACTGAATCGGGCAGAGGACATTTTTGCGTGAGCCCCGCCCCCTTGGCCTTTTACAAATCTATTCAAGTTCTCCCATTTCGGGCCATCTCATCTCCATTCTCTTTCTCTCTTTCCCTTCCTTTCTTCCTTCCTTCCTCTCCACAGTCTTTTGTTTTGTTTTTTGTTTTGTTTTGTTTTTTTGTTTTTTTGAGTTGGAGTCTCACTCTGTCGCCCAGACTGGAGTGCAGTGGCCGCTCCCGGCCACCACAGCCTCGACCTGCTGGGCTCCGGCGATCCTTCCGCCTCAGCCTTCCGAG
>CAUYQG010135893.1:0-11015 GCA_963574415.1 Tarsius wallacei
CTCGCCTGTAGTTCCAGTACGCGGAAGGCTGAGGCGGAAGGATTGCCGGAGCCCAGCAGGTCGAGGCTGCGGTGGCTGGGAGCGGCCACTGCACTCCAGTCTGGGCGACAGAGTGAGACTCCAACTCAAAAAAAAAAAAAAAAAAGTCAACACTTGAATGATGGAGACACATTCAAATCACAGCATTCAGCTGATAATTCAACTGAATTCAGAGTGCTTATGGGTTTGGATGAGAGGCTAGAGAGTTAGACTAGGCCCAGGAAGAAACTTTATTTGTCAAACAGTGGTAGGTAAATTGAATTAATTTTTATCATCTATTTCAACCTCCTACTGTGCCTTCTGATGCCACAGAGGCTAGAGGGCTAAAAAAAAAAACCAAAACCATGACATTTCCCAGACTTCCTTGCAGTTAGAATGGTGGACAAGAGTTAGCTTTATGGCTGGGTGTGGTGGCTCAGGCCTGTAATCCCAGCACCTTGGGAGGCCGAGACAAGAGCCCTGAGTCCAGGGGTTCAAGACCAGCCTGGGCAACTTGGTGAGCCCTTGTCTCTACAATAAAAAAAAAAAAAATTAGCTGGGCATGGTGGCGTGCACATGTAGTTCCAGCTACCTGGAAGACTGAGCCATAATTACTGCCTGAGTACAGCTGGTTGTGGCTGTAGTGGCCATAAGTGTGCCACTGCACTCCAGCCTGGGTGACAGAGTGTGACTCCAGCTAAAAAAAAAAAAAAAAAAAAAAAGAGTCAGCTTTACTCCTTAAATGCACTGAGAGTGTGGTGGGAACCATTGTTTTGCCACCCAAGTTCTCACTGCTAGCCAGGACAGCCAAGGAGGCTCTAGGTTTCAGCATGGGCCAATTCTGCTGTTGTGCTCTGGGTGCATTCTTGGAGGCCCACCTAGAGCCCATTCCTTTAGGCCCTCAAAGATTTTGTAAGCATCTAATCACTTATATTAAACACCCTTCTGACAAAAACGGCTAGAATGGTTCCTGTGTTCAATAACTGAGCCCTGATTAATGCAGAAGCTATGTAGTTTAAGCTGACTGCCCAGCTGCATTTCATCTAAAATGTGGCTCTAATTCAAGCTGTGGTTAACGTTTTTGGAGAGCCTGTTATGTCCATGAGACAATGGAGACACCCCCACTAGAAAGCTCTCCTGGCTTGGCCTACTGCAGGTGAAGAATAGACCATTTCTTTTTCTTTTTGTTGAGTCAGGGTCTCACTCTGTTGCCCAGGCTGGAGTGCAGTGGCACACTCACAGTTTCCACAGCCTCAACCTGCTGGGCTCTGGTAATTCTTCTGCCTCAGTCTTCCAAGTTGCTGGAACTACAGGTATACGCCACTATGCCTGTCTAATTTTTTTATTTTGGAGACGAGGTCTCACCAAGTTGCCCACCTGGTCTTGGATTCCTAGGCTCAGGGAATTCTCCCACCTTGGCCTCCCAAAGTGCTGGGATTATAGGTGTGAGCCACCGCACCCATCTAGAATAGACCATTTCTAAGGGCAAATTAGGACAAGCATAAAAATAGCCTTCTCTGGAAGGATCCTGCTTCTGTGACATATTGGTCTTCCCTGCTACACTTAAAGGTGAAGATTATATAATCCTGGCCACGACTCTGGTTAATTCAGTGTCTGCAACAATATACTGAATGAGTTAAAATACTTATCATCGAGCCGGGCTCAGTGGCTCAGCCTGTAATCCCGCGCCTTGGGAGGCTGAGGTGAGTGGATTGCCTGAGCCCGCGGGTTCGAGACCTGCCTGGGCAACTTGACGAGACCTCATCTCTATAATAAATCAAAAAATCAGCCGGGCATGGTAGTGCATGCCTGTAATTCTGGCTACTCGGAAGGCTGAGGTGGAAGGATCGCCAGAGCCCAGCAGGTCGAGGCTGCAGTGGCCGGGAGCGGCCACTGCACTCCAGTCTGGGCGACAGAGTGAGACTCCAACTCAAAAAAAAAAAATACCTATCATCACAGATTTCACACTCCCTTCCTTTTCCTACAAAAGAAGCCATGGAAGTTCAAGAGACTGTGAACAAGGAGTGGGCTAGTGGGGGGAGGGGTTCAGAAGTAGAGAAGAGGAAGTGATCACTTAGTGTCCATTATCCCACTGTGGTACACAGATGAACATTTTTAGTTTTAATAATTGTCTATTTATTTTGAGTACAGTAGAAAACTATACCCTGAGAAAAAGACCAATTTTGCAAGTATCATTGCTTCAGGATATGGTCATGTTTAAAGAGCAAACCAGGAGCTGGGCGCAGTGGTTCCCACCTATAGTCTCAGATACTTAGGAGGCTGAGGTGGAAGTACTGCTTGAGCCCAGGAGTTTGAGTCTGCAGTGAGCTATGATTGTGCCACTGCACTCCAACCTGGGTGACAGAGACCTCGTCTCTTTTAAAAAATTATAATAAAAAATAAATAAGAAGCAAGCCAATTACAGAGAAATATTAGGTAAACAATAGTAGAACTGGAATGAAGTATGGCTTGTGCAGATGGTGTGTCAATTCTTAACATTTGGAAAGCCCACTGCAGGATTACATTTAGTCATGGCAACCACAGGAACTGCTCATTCTGCCTTTGGAATGAAAACTGAAGGTCAGAGGTTGAAATGACCTGTCAGGATCACATGGCTGCTAATGGTCAGTGACAAGTTGGGATTCAATCCTGGCCAGTTTCTTCTTCAACCCCCCCAAACACCCACCTTATTTGTCTTATATATAGACTCTGAGCCTACCAGTAAGAATATTTTTGGAGAAGTGAAAAACTCTTCCAGTCCACTTCCTCCTGGTGCTGTGGTCATTTGCCAGATCCCAGTTCCCCTCTCCTCTGCAGGGAGTGTCAGGAGATCTGCTAAGCCCTTGGCCTGGGCCTCCAACCTGGCTGCCTCCTCTAAGGTACAGGCTGGAGGGAAGCATCAGCTTCCACGTTCAGTGACAGAGAGAGAAATGGGCCTGGGTTCCTGCCACTCTCCTTGCCCATTCTCTGCACTGCAGTCTATACCCCAGGAAAACAGTAGAGAAAGTGCAGTGGGGATGGCTCAGGGAGTTAAGATGCTGTCTGAACACAGGATGACAGTTCCTTCTCAAAAGCCAGTGGCTGTAGTCAGAGGTGTGGTGGTGCATTCCTGTAGTCCCAGTTACTCAGGAGGGTGAGGCAGGAGGATCGCATGAGCCGAGGAGTTTGAAGTTGCAGTGTGCTGATTGTGCCACTGCACTCCAGCCCGAGTACCAGAGTAACCCAGTGTGCGTGTGTATCTCCAATGGCCCACAAGGTCCCAGGCCTGAGGCCCCAGGCCAGTGCTGTGTGAAGCAACAAATAGGAGAGGGGTAAGGTCCAAGCCAGCCTTCCTGGGGAGCCAGTGGCTCCCACTGGTGTGCCTGTTGGGCCAGAGGCTTCCATGCTGTTATAGGGTGTGGAATGGGGGCCCTCAGAGGCCCACTAGCAAGTTAAGACGAAGGTCTTCCGGGTGTGGCTGCAGTCCATTGCTCTTGCTCACACCAAAACAACTTCCGTTGTATCTGTTTTTGATACTAAAAACTTTGTGAGAACCATTGCTCTAGCATCTTCTAGACCTAGGTTTGAAGAAATGCTCCCTGGGGCCTCATTCAGCCACTGGCTCTGAGAGATCCAGGGCAGAAACGGATGGGATGGAGAAGGATACACATGGTAAGTACAACAAAGAGAACTGGGGAGCCAGGTGAGCAAGAAGAATAGTGGGTTCCAGAAGCAGACCTTTACCAAACACTCTTCCAAAGTGCTTCCTTTTCAGGCCGGCCGGGTGCGGTGGCTCACGCCTATAATCCCAGCACTTTGGGAGGTCAAGGTGAGAGGATTGCCTGAGCCCATGGGTTCAAGACCAGCCTGGGCAAGTTGATGAGACTTCATCTCTACAATAGATCAAAAAATTAGCCAAGCGTGGTGGTACATGCCTGTAGTTCCAGCTAGTTGGAAGGCTGAGGCAGAAGGATCACCTGAGCCCAAAGGTCGAGGCTGCAGTGGCTGTGAGTGTGCCACTGCACTCTAGCCTGGGCAACAGAGTGAGACTCAAACTCAAAAAAAGCCAAACAAAAACCAAACAAAGTGCTTCCTTTTCATTCCTCTACGTAGCTAAAAAAAAAAGAAGAAGCTGGGCTTCATGGCGCAGCATGTAATCCCAGCAATTTAGGAGGCCAAGGCGAGTGGATTGCCTGAGCCTGTGGGTTCGAGACCAGCCTGAGCAACTTGGTGAGACCTCATCTCTACAGTAAATCAAAATTTAGCCGGGCATGGTAGTGCATGCCTGTAATTCCGGTTACTTGGAAGGCTGAGGCGCAAGGATCACCTAAGCCCCAGCAGGTCGATGCTGGGTGACCGTGAGTGTGCCACTGCACTCCAGCCTGGGCAACAGAATGAGACTCCAACTCAAAAAAAAAAAAAAGAATAAGAATAAAAAAAAAGTGGCTGGGCGCGGTGGCTCAAGCTGGTAATTCCAGCACTTTGGGAGGGCAAGGCGAGAGGATTGCCTGAGACCAGAGGTTCGCAACCAGCCTAAGTGACTTGGTGAGACCTGGTCTCTACAATAAATCAAAAAATTAGCTGGGCAAGGTTGCTCATGCCTATGATCCCAGCACTTTGAGAGGCTAAGGCGAGAGGACTGCCTGAGCTCAGGGGATTGAGACCAGCCTGAGCAATTTAGTGAGACCCTGTCTCTACAAAAAAACAAAAGATTAGCTGGGTGTAGTGGTGCATAAGTTCCAGCTACTTGGAAGGCTAAGGTGGAAGGATCATCTGAGCCCAGCAGGTCAAGGCTGTGGTGGCTGTAAGAGTGCCACTGCACTCCAATCTGGGTGACAGAGTTAGACTCCTACTCAAAAAGAAAAAGCACTAGAAAAAAGAGTACCTGGCGCGGTGGCTCAAACCTGTAATCCCAGCACTTTGGGAGGCCGAGGTGACAGGATTGCCTGAGGTCACAGGTTCAAGAACAGCCTGAGCGGCTTGGCGAGCCCTCATCTCTACACTAAATCAAAAAATTAGCTGGGAGTGCGCCTGTAGTTCTGGCTACTTGGAAGGCTGAGGCGGAAGGATCACCTGAGTTTACTTAGCAGGTCAAAGCTGGGGTGGCCATGAGTGTACCACTGCACTCCAGCCTGGGCGACTGAGTGAGACTCCAACTCAAAAAATAAAAATAAAAAAAAAAGACAACGTCTGAAAAATTGTTACAGATTAAAAGAAACAAGAGACATGTCAAAAAAATGCAATGCTACTGAACTGGATCCTGGACTAGGAAAAAAAATCCACAAAGGATATTACTAGGACAATTGAAAAACCTAAATATGAACTGTGAATTAGATAATAGTATTGTATGATGTTAAATATTCTGGTTTTGATGATTGTACTCTGATTTTGTATCACATTGCCTTTGAGGTCTTAGTAAATAAACCTTGAAGTTAGGGGTTAACCAAAAAAGTTTTTTAACTTACTATCAAGTGGTTCACAGAGAGAGGGAAAGATCGATTTAAAAAATGTCCAAGTACAAGCAGTGCAGGAGCAGGATGAGAGGAGGGTGCGAGGAGCTTTTGAAGATGTCCCCCGTAAGGCTGGAGAAGATGATGTTAGATGATAAAAATGGGTGTTGAGGTGTCTGCGTATGGGAGAGTCAAAGCTGTCTCACACCAAAGGAAGAAAAAACTTCAATTCCCAGGAACTTCTGGGGCAGGGTCCCCTCAACCGTGACTGAGTCCCTAAGCATCCTGGGAGTTGAAGTTCACACTATGAAAGGCCATTGTTGCCTGAAAATGGGCCATGTGCTGTAGTTGGGTTCCTAGAGCCTTCAAGAAAGTCTGGAATCGAGTCTTAGGAATTCCTGAGAATGGAGGGGCCCAGGGTCCTACAGGCGAAGGGAGTGGGTGGTTGTGGAGGAAAGTGGCTGGGAGCCTGAGCCCTGAGAAAAGAGAGGGAGCTGGGGATGGGTTCAGTACTTAGGTTCTGGGGGAAGAGAGGGCTAAGGGTCTAGCATCCTGAGTCAGAAGGAGGAGGAGGAGGCTGGGGACATGAATTTGCAGGCCCTGAGGAAAGAAGAAAGCTGACAGCCCCAATATTTGTGTCCTCATTTCTCCTCACCTGTGTCCACAGCATCCAACTCTGTGGGGAGAGGGTCCCAGACAGGTAGTGGCCTGCAGCTGAGCAGATGGTAGAGTTGAGTGGGGGTCAGTTCATAGGCTGCTCCACGAAGCCTGGTGAGACCACCAGTGAGAAGTCTGCGGTCATTACGGGGACGCTGAGAAATCCTAACATAAGGACCTCTATAAAGGGAATAGATGTGGTAGGTAGATAGTGGAGTATGTACAGTGTATTCTGGCCACTGTGAAGCCTGTTTGCCACTGAAGTGATGGTGGAGAAGGGTATGCTCTCAGCAATTTAAAAAAATGTGATAGCTGGGTGCGGGAGCACTTTGGGAGGTGGAGGCGAGAGGATTACCTGAGCCCAGGGGTTTGAAACAAGCCTGAGCAACATGGCAAGACCTTGTCTCTGCAATAAATAAAAAAATCAACTGGGCATGGTAGCACATGCCTGTAGTTCCAGCTACTTGGAAGGCTGAGGCAGAAGGATCACCTGAGCCCAGCAGGTCAAGGTTGTGGTGGCTGTGAGCATGCCATTGCACTCTAGCCTGGGCGACAGGGTGAGACTCCAACTAAAAAAAAAAAAAAATGTGATTTGCTTCTGAATAAATGAGGATATAGGAAGTGGGTAAGCATGGGGGAGAAACAAGATTAGTCATTAGTTTATATTATTGAAGCTAGTGATGTGAATCTGGGGATTCACTATTCCATAGTGGCTACTTTTTCTGTTTGACACTTTCTACACCTGACCTATCTGACATCAGAATCATCAGTGTGGTTAAAATCAGAGACTCCACCCAGTTAGTTTGGATTCAAAAACCCCAGATTGACTATTTATTACTTTCTGGCAAGTCACTGTGCCTCAATTTCCTCGTCTGTAAATGGGAAAATAGATATTACCTGACAGGGTTGTTATGAGGATGCAAAATGGCAAGATTATAAAGAACTTGGGCTGGAGAAGGGTGTGGTGGTTCACGCTTGTAATCCCAGCACACTGGGAGGCAGAGGTGAGAGGATAGTCTGAGTCCAGGGGTTCAAGGACAGCCTGGGCAACTTAGCGAGACCTCGTCTCTACAAAAAAATAAAAAAAATTAGCTGGGTATGTTGGTACGTGCTTGTAGTTCCAGGTACTTGGAAGGGTGAGGTGGAAGGATGGCCTGGGCTCAGCAGGTTGAGGCTTCGGTGGTCATGAGCATGCCACTGCATTCCAACCAGCCTGCATGACAAAGTGAGACTCTGACTTAAAAATTAAAAAAAATTAAATTAAATTAAATTTTAAAAAAGAACTTGGAACACTGCCTGGGGCTTATCAAATGCATTATAAATATTTGATCTGTAAAAATAAATATATAAAATTAGATGATCTAAAAAAGGAAAGTTTACATAAATAAATACATACTCAGAGAGCCAGACATGGTGGCTCACGCCTACAATCCCAGCACTTTGGAAGGCTGAGGTGCAAGGACTGCCTGAGCGTATGGGTTTGAGAGCAGCCTGGACAACATGGTGAGACCTCATCTCTACAATAAATAAAAAAAATTAACTCGGTGTGGCAGTGCGTGGCTGCGGTTCCAGCTACTTGGAAGGCTGAGGTAGAAGGATCACCTGAGCCCAGCAGGTCAAGGCTGTGGTAGCCGCGAGTAGGCCACAGCACTCCAGCCTGGGTAACAGACTGAGACTCCAACTAGAAAAAAAAAAAAAAAAAAAAAAATTAATCACAGCATTACAAAAAGGTAAAAATCTCTCCTGCACTTTCTGACATAAACGTTATATGTTACACTTTCTACTTTGCTCAAATACAAACATACACAAACATGTATACATAGATAAATGGTTTGTTGCATTTTGGTCTCTTTCTTTTTTTTGAGTTGGAGTACACTCATGCCTCAGCCTTCCAAGCAACTGAAACCACAGGCATGGGCCACCATGTCTGGCTAATCTTTTTGTGTTATTGTAGAGACGAGATCACGCCATGTTGCTCAGGCTGGTCTTGAACCCCTGGGTTCAGGCTATTCTCTTGTCTCCGCCTCCCAAAGTACTGGGATTACTGGCATGAGCCACCGCACCTGGCCTGCAATTTGATTTTTTAAAGTTTTTTTAAAGTTTTAAAAAAATCAAAGTAGTATATGCATACAGTTTAAAAACGAAATCATATTGAAGAGCTTTAATAAAAGACAACTGTCTCACCCTTTCCTATTCCCAGGATTGCTGCTCAGAGCAGCCTTTCTTTTTTATTTTTATTTATGTATTTATGTATTTATTTATTTATTTTTGAGTTGGAGTCTCACTCTGTTGCCCAGGCTGGAGTACAGTGGCACACTCACAGCCACCCCAGCGTTGAACTGCTGGGCTCCGGCGATCCTTCCGCCTCAGCCTTCCAAGTAGCTGGAACTACAGGTACACGCTACCATGCCCAGTTACAGTCATTCTTTTAACTGCTTGTTTGTTTGTTTGTTTTGGTTTGTGTTGTTTTTTCTTTTTCTTTTTCTGGTAGTTACCTCTATAACTCTAAGTAATGTGTTTATCCTGTTATTTCCGGTTGTGTCAATTTTAGACAATTAACTTCCTGCTTTGTGTGAAGGATTTAATTCACTTATACCTAGCCCTCCCTCAGTCTTTTCAGTAGAGTTTTCAACATTCTTCTTGTAACTCCAGGTCTTATGGTTTTCTTATTCTATCAACTCTAGGCAGTATCTGAGTCCCACTTGTATAAGACATGGCGATTCTGGTGTCCATTCTTCTGTTCAACTCATTTCCCCACCTCTCTTCTTACGTTATTTGTCATTTTGTTTTTACAGTGTCAAACTTGATATTGTGTTCTATTCTGTAACCATAGTTGTCTTCCTTGCTGAATCTATATGTTGATTCCAAAAGTTGAAAAAAATCAATAAATATTTTGCTGGGTGAGGTAGCTCACACCTATAATCCCAGCACTTTGGGAGATGGAGTTGAGGGGATTGCCTGAGCCCAGGGGTTCAAGATCAGCCTGGGCAACTTGGCGAGACCCTGTCACTATAATAAATCAAAAAATTGCTGGGCATGGTGGCACGTGTCTGTAGTTCCAATGATTTGGAAGGCTGAGGCAGAAGAGTCACCTGAGCCCAGCAATTCAAGGCTGCAGTGGCCAAGAGCACGCCATTACACTCCAGTCTAGTGACAGAGTGAGACCCCAACTCAAAAAAAAAAAAAAAAAGAAAGAAAGAAGACTGTAATCTCAGCACTTTGGGAGGACAAAGCAAGTGGATTGCCTGAGACCTTATCTCTACAATAACTAAAAAAATTGGCCGGGTGTGGTGGCTCAAGCCTATAATCCCAGCACTTTGGGAGACCAAGGTGAGAGGATTGCCTGAGCCCATGGGTTCGAGACCAGCCTGGGCAAGCTGGCAAGATCTTGTCTCTGTAATAAATCAAAAAATTAGCCGGGCATGGTGGCACATGCCTGTGGTTCTAGCTACTTGAAAGGCTGAGGCAGAAAGATCAATCACCTGAGCCCAGCAGGTTGAGGCTGCGGTGGCTGTGAGCGTGCCACTACACTCCAGCCTGGGCAACAGAGTGAGACTTCAATTAAAAAAATAAATAAATAAATAAAATATATTAAATTTTGTATTGTGGTAAAAATATACATAACACAAAATTTACCATCTTAACCATTTTTTTTTTGAGTTGGAGTCTCACTCTGTCACCCAAGCTGGAGTGCAGTGGCACACTCGTGGCCACTCCAGCATCGGCCTGCTGGGCTCTGGCGATCCTTCCGCCTCAGTCTTCCAAGTAGCCAGAACTACAGGCATGCACTATCACGCCCAGATAATTTTTTGATTTTTATTATAGAGATGAGGTCTCTCTATGTTGCCCAGGTGTGTCTTGAATCCGTGGGCTCAGGAAATCCTCTCACCTCGGCCTCCCAAAGTACTGGGATTACAGGCTTGAGCCAAACCATTTTTAAGTGTACACTTCAGTGATTTTTTTTTTTTGAGTTGGAGTCTCACTCTGTTGCCCAGGCTGGAGTGCAATGGCACACTCAAGGCCACTGCAGCCTCTACCTGGTGGCCTCAGGTGATCCTTCAGCCTCAACCTTCCAAGTAGCTGGAACTACAGACACGCACCACCACGCCTGGCTGCTTTTTTATTTATTTGTTTGTTTGTTTATTTATTTGTAGAAAGCAGGATTTATTGAGAGGACAGAAAAGCTCCCACAGTGGGAGAGGACCTGAAGGCGTTGCCCCTACTTTTTGATTTATTGTAGAGACGAGGTCTCACCAAGTTGCCCAGGCTGGTCTCTAATCCATGGGCTCAGGCAATCCTCTCACCTGGCCTCCCAAAGTGCTGGGATTATAGGCATGAGTCACCACACCCAGCCTCAATTCAGTGGTATTAAATGCACTCACACTGTTGTACAACCATCACTACCGTCCATTGACAGAACCTTTTCATTTTCCAAAACTGAAATTCTATATCCATTAAACACTAACTGCCCATTACTCTCCACTTCCTGGCCCAGCCCCCAGTAGCCACTGTAATATTTTCATCTTTATGAATTCAACTGCTCTAGGAACTGTTTATAAATGAAGTCATACAATATTTGCCCTTCTGGCATATTTCACTTAACATAATGTCTTCAAAGTTCACTGTGTTGTATCATATGTCAACATTTTCTTCCTTTTAGAGGTTTTATAATATTCTATTCTGCTATGTACAAAATGTTGTTTATCCATTCATCCACTGGTTAAGATTGGGTTCTAACTTTTGGATATTGTTAAGAACGCTGAGCCGGGCTCGGTGGCTCAGCCTGTAATCCTAGCACTTTGGGAGGCTGAGACAAGTGGACTGCTTGAGCCCATGGGTTCCTGCCCGATGAGAAAGAGAGGTTTTTTTTTCCTCAAGGATTGCAGGCATGTGGCACTTAGGTGACAACTA
>CAUYQG010135895.1:0-21251 GCA_963574415.1 Tarsius wallacei
ACTTCATAAAGTCTTTTTTTATGGTTGGGTACTTTGTGACTCTCCAAAGAAAAACCGAATAGAGTCTATAATACTCATGATCTATCACAGAAACAAAGAACTGAGTACCACGTGTTCTCACTCATAAGTGGACCCTGAACACTTACCATAATAGTATAATAAAGGGATTGGCAGTATCTGAAAACTTCCAGGAAAGGGAAGGGGGCACATAACATTAATAATGATACCTAATTGCAAACCAGGCAAAGTGGGTACCAAACGTAGGCCCAAACTTTGCCTGTACAATAAACACTTTCATACCTAATCCTGAATTGTACTCCACATATTTAAAATAAAATAAATTTTAAAAATAAAAAGGAAGATAAAAATAGAACAATCATAAAATAAAAAACAAAGTTGGAAAACTTACGCATCCTGTTTTTAAAACCAAATGCAAATCTACAATAAACAAAAGAGTGTAGCACAGGCACGCAGACAGACATATAGATCAATGCAATCAATTCTAGAATCTACAAATATACCCACACATCCATGGGTAGTAACAAAGATGCCAAAAATTTTAATTAAAAAATTATTTAACAAATACTGATAGGAAAACTGATTATCCACATATAAAAATGTGAGTTGGACTTTTTACTTAAATGTTTACAAAGATTAATTCAAAATATACTAAAAAATAAATATAAAGGTTAGAACTCTAAATCTCTAAAAATGAGACACAGAGGCTAATATTTGTGACTTTTGATTAGGAAATGATTTTTTTAGAAACAACACCCAAAGTAAAAACAACCAATTTAAAATATATATTTTGGCCTTCATCAAAATGGCACTTTTGTACCTCAAAGGACACCATCAAAAATGCAAAAAGACAACCTACAGAATTAAAGAATATATTTCTGATATGATATTTCAAATCACATACTTGCTAAGGAACTTGTATAAAAAATATAATAAAAACACAACTCGGTAGTAAAAGATAAATAATTCATTTAAAATTGGCAAAGGATCTGAATATAAATTTTTCCAAACAAACAATACAATGGCTACTTAGCACATGAAAAATGCTCAAAATCACTAGAGGTCAAGAAAATTTAAACCATAATGAGACCTGCCATCACTCTAACTGGCTGTAATAAAAAGACGTAAACATGTGGCAAAAAAGTAGAGAAATTGAAGCCCTTATGCATTAGTGGAGAAAATGGAAAATAATGCAGGCACAACACAAAATAGTCTAGCAATCTCTCAAAAGCTTAAACATACAATAACACTATGACTCAGAAATTTCACTTCTAGATACATACTCAAGAGAAATGAAATCTTGTCCACACAGAGCTTACACATGATTTTAATAAACATTATTTATAATTGCCAAAAACTAAAAAAAATCAATGTTTATCAACCAGTGAATGAATAAATAAAATATGCATTTCTGTACTATGTAATACTATATGGCCATAAAATGAAATGAGATTATTAAATATGCTGTTTCATGGATGAACCCTTAAAGCATTATACAAAGTAAGAAAAGCCAGTCACAAAGAACATATATTATATGATTTAATTTATTTTTCTGAAGTCCAGAATAGACAAATTTATACAGACAGAAAATAGATTAGTGGTTGCCTAGGGCAGGTGGATGCAGAAACTAGGCTTGGGAGATAAAGGCTAAAGTTTACAGGGTTTGAGGGGGGAGACTAAACTGATTGTCATGGTGGATGCACAATTCTGTGAATACGCAAAGAAACACTGGAATTTAGACAATAATTAATAAGATATAGTTTATATGAATTATATTTCAATAAAGTTTTACATTAAAAATTCCTAGCTGGGCGTGGTGGTGCATGCCTGTAGTTCCAGTTACTTAGAAGGCTGAGGCGGAAGGATCACCTGAGCCCAGCAGGTCAGAGGCTGCAGCGGCCATGAGTGTGCCACTGCACTCCAGCCTGGACAACAGAGGGAGGCTCTACCTCAAAAAAAAGCCCAAAAAAATCTTTGAACCAAGATAGTGAAGAAATACTAATCCAGCTGGAAAGTCACATAAGAGAAGTGATTTGTCCTTGCAAGATTATTTTAGCTAAATGGTAGCATCTATAAACATAACAGGAACATTAAACATGACTGTGTAAATAGGAGGTTATTTACCTTGTGTTTCTCTCCTTGCCATCTCTCTGCTCCAAGTATTTATGTAATGCATTAACAACAAAGTTTAAGAGTTATATTTTAATTTGATTATTTAACCTTATAAATGTAAGAATGGGAAATAGAATTTAAAAAGGCTATTGGAAAGGAAGCCTTGTGCTGCACCAGGAAGTCTATGAAGTGGACTTCAGTTCTTCTGCTGATACAGATGAGTTGTTACTTTAGCTCTGGGAGTTGTGGGAAGGTGCTGGTGTGACCCACAAATACAGTCATTGGATGAATATGAAGATAATCCTGGATGAACTTGTTCAGAGAGGTCATGAGGTGACTGTATTGACATCTTCAGCTTCCATTCTTGTTAATCCCAGCAAATCATCCACTATTAAATTTGAAGTTTATCCCACATCATTAACTAAAGATGACTTTGAGGGTGTTTTTGTGAAACTGGTGGACAGATTGGATGTATGATCTTCCAAAATATACCTTTCTGTCATATTTTTCAAAAGCATAATAATTGTTTTGGAAATATTCTGAATATATTAGACATCTCTGTAAAGATGTTGTTTTGAACAAGTAACTTATGGTAAAACTACAAGAATCAAAGTTTGATGTCATTCTTGCTGATGCTGTTGGTCTCTGTGGTGAGCTGCTGGCTGAGCTTCTTAAAATGCCCTTGGTACAGTCTTCGCTTTTCTCTTGGCCACACACTTGAGAAGTATAGTAAAGGACTTCTGTTCCCTCCTTCCTATGTACCTGTCATACTGTCAGAATTAAGTGATCAAATGACATTCATGGAGAGGATAAAAAATATGTTATATGTGCTTTATTTTGACTTTTGGTTCCAAGTACTTGATATGAAGAAATGGAATCAGTTTTACAGTGAAGTACTAGGTAAGTAATATTTTCAATTGGTGGTTATTAAGTCCTGACTTTTTGTGCCTTTGAAAATGAGATTGTGTGTATATCAAGTCAGAGGAGTAGATTTCTTTAAGTGATATGATGAAATGAAAATATATGATGATCTATCAATCTCACAAATAGTATGGCTATCTTACATAGGATCAGTTAGAACCCTGGGACCATCACTTCTACAGGAAAATCCAGGAATTCATAAATCTGCAAATTGAAGCATTTGTGATTTTTTAAACACAAATGTTTAAAAAATGTTCATTTTACTATACTTTTAATTTTTAAAAAGTCAATAAACACATCAAAAAACATCTTGAAGAAGGCGAATATATTATTAAAAAGTTACACACATTTCTAGCACAGTTTTCATGGTAGCATTAAGAAGCTCTTTCTCCTTGTGTAATTCAGTTTGCATATTTATAAATTAATTATTTTTTATATAACCCAAAGGAGTCCTTCTCATTTAAGAGAACTGATGGCTGTATTGCAGAAACAGAAACTAAAATAGTTTGACATTTGTAATATTTATACATTCTTTAACAAAGAACTTGAAATTATTTAGGGACTAAATTCTCATTGAAGTATGAACAACTATGTTTTAAATCTCTGTTTTATTAAATTATACCTCTCAATTAAGGAAAATGTGAGCCAGATTGAGAAGTAAAAAGTATCTAATTCAATAATTTCTGAATATTCCCCCGCTGTCATTTGTAAATATATTTATTTTTAAATAACTAATACTATTACAAACAATATAAAACAAAAGCAGTGCTGAGTATAAAAATTTCAACCATACTCTCCAAAAACTAAGAGTTTACTTGGAGAACTAAGGATCAAGAGACTAGGTTATTGCTTTCTAGAAACTAGACTTAGTGGCAGGAATAGATGAAAGGATGAGGGAGCAAGGAGCACACAAAAAGAAAAACAGGTAGAGAAGTAAGGATGTGTCCCCAGACTCCATGTTTAGTTTGCAGGAAAGGGCTGAGTATAAAAGATGATGATGTTGGAGAGGTGAGTTGAAGCCAGATACAAGAAGTTTGAGTATATATTAAGTGCATTGAGGAGATACTGAATAGAGTTAAAAAACGAAGTCATATCAGATTTTCTTTAATCAAAAAACAAAAAAACAAAAACAAAAAACTCCCAAGATGTTCAGTAGATTGAATCGCAGAAAGGCAAGACTGGAAAGAGTAGATCATTTAGGAAATGTTGCCTACATATATTTTAAAAGAATAAAGCACTTGGAAAAAATGTATCAAGAGTTTTAAAATGCATATAGTCATTGCCTTTATAATATATTTATATGCACCTATACAGAGAAAAAAAATAAATCAAGATGAATGGATCATTATTTGTGAAATATGTCCACTGGTAGAAAGTGGAATAGAATGCTAACAGGGAAAATTACCCCTACTTTCACCATAATAGAAACAACTTCATATTGTGTTGTATGGAAAAAAACATGTTAATACACTGAAACAGCAAAATGTTCCTGTCACATAGTGATCCAGAAGTATTATAGATATCATAATTGTTGTTATTTTTGTTAGTAATGTTATCAAATAGATAACACATATCAACCACATGAAATAAAATTATTCACTTAATAGAAACTGATTTGCCAACATGTCAAGATTATATGCTCTCTAGCAAAGTCCTTGATAAAATACCTTGTGGACCTGTTTAGATGCAAATGTTTAGCCGGGCGCGGTGGCTCAGCCTGTAATCCCGCACCTTTGGGAGGCTGAGGTGAGTGGATTGCCTGAGCCCGCGGGTTCGAGACCCGCCTGGGCAACTTGGCAAGACCTCATTTCTACAATAAATTAAAAAAAAAAAAATTAGCCGGGCGTGGTAGCGCGCGCCTGTAGTTCCAGCTACTCGTAAGGCTGAGGCGGAAGGATCGCGGGAGCCCAGCAGGTCCAGGCTGCAGTGGCCGGGAGCGGCCACTGCACTCGAGTCTGGGCGACAGAGTGAGACTCCAACTAAAAAAAAAAAAAATAATAAATAAATAAATAAATGTAAATGTTTAAATTTTGTCAGTAAGATGAGCAAGCTCAAATGCTAAAATGTTATTGTAAGGGATGAGGCTCTTCCCCAGTATTCTAGCTTAAAAAGAAAAACATTCCTCAGTAACATAAATTTGTGCCCCCGAAAAATTTCCAGCCAAACCTATTGTTTACTTGCTTTCACTCCAAAATTTCAACCAATCATCACTGGGATCCCAGAGTTTTACCTCTTAGAGCTTATAAGGGATGGTTTATCTCATCAGAGTAGATGTTTCCTGCCTAATGCCAAGCCTATATTATACATCATTAAAGCTACCTTGGGGAACTTGAACTTTGATCTCACAATTGTCTGACATAGAAGCACAGAGAAAATGTAACTGCACATATACTAAAAACTAAATAATTTCTACCCCTTGTAACTGAAAACTGCCCTTAGGTCTGAATTGCTAAAGAATTCTGTCAGCATGGAGGATGATATTCCTTATGAAGGAACACAAGAACCTAATATATTTTACTTTAATATCATACTTTTATGACATAAGTAGAAATCTTTACTACATTATTGTAAAAAAAAAATCTCTTAAGAATTTGTCTATCTTGTTAGCAGCAACATAAAACTGAAATTTTTTTCAAGAGATAAAATTCAATATATAGGTTGAATGCAAATTGTTTAGGCTGTTTATATATAATAATTTTTACAAGGGGTAAAACAGAGATAAGAAAAATGAAACTTCTAGGCAACCCCTCGGGTCCCTTCCCAGTGTGGGAGCTTTCTTGTCTTCTCAATAAATTCTGCTTTAAAAAAAAAAAAGAAGAATGAAACTTCTATGCAATTCAACCTAGTCTCAAAAAAGTTTCCCTTTCATATGAAAGGAAACTGATAGGGGCACAGGGAGGGATAACAAAGTAGATGGAGAAAAAGGATAAAGGGAAGAATGACTACTAAAACACTAGGCATAATTGGTTTTATTGGCTGTTGTTATTAATTAAACAAGGAAGATTTTGAATCCAAGTCTATAGTTGTAAAATTTCTCTTCTAATTCTTTATTTTATAAAATAAATGTTACCCTAAATTTCTTGCTTTTCATTAAGTATTAGATTCTCAGATGATGTCTGTATATTTTAAAAGAATAAAGCACTTGGAAAAATGTATCAAGAATTTTTAAAATGCATATAATCATTGTCTTTATAATATATTTATATGCACTTATACAGAGAAAATAATAAATCAAGATGAATAGACTCAATATTTGTGAAATATGCCCTTAAAAAAATTACAATAATTCATATACCTCATATGAATAATTGAATACAAACTTGTATCAAATATACCATAAGTGAATACAAACTTGTACTATGTGCATACATCACCATTAAATTCATGTTATCAAAAATGTTTATTACACTGTCATCCACAGTGTTAGTTTAATTGAAAAATCAAGGGCAAAAGGAAGAATAGAACAAGATCACAATTTTTCATAGATTGAAAACATATATATATAATAAGATTAAAATATCTAAATTTACATCACATGTATACATTGAGTTATATAAATAAAATAAAAACTACAATGAAAGCATATGCATTTTAAATCAGGACATTCTCTAGACAGAGAGTATAGGAGAAATTGTCATAATTTTACATTTCTCACACTGATCTTATATTACCTTCTTAAGATATCACAGAATGAGATCAGTGACACATCTGTAAGAAGAGGGCATATAATTTCAATACTAGGTGCTGGATGCTCGATGGATGACCTGAAATAGTAATAGAGTGATTCTCACATAAATGTGATATCATTGGTTCAAATTACATTTCTGAAAAATACTTGGCAATATGTCAAAATTTAATTTCTTTTATTATTTCAACAATAATTTTAAAACAAAGCTTTACCCTAGTGATTAGTATATACTTGTTATTTTGAAAAGAATTAGTCATTATTTTACAGTGAGAAAAACTAATAATATACTTAAAACAAAGGAATAATAATGAAACTATTAGTATACACATTTGATATTATATTCAGGAACATTTTGACTCTACATATTTTACTTTTTTGTGGGTAAATACATTGATCAAGGTGGAATACAATCCCTCGATGCTTATATTCAGGAAATGGCTCCAATGTCTCCAACTAGAAAAATTCTATAGAAAAAAGCTGCCTGAAATAAACATAAGTCATTTAGTAGAACTACAATGACAATAGAATTAAAGCCAAGTGGCACCAGCTTCCAAGACCCTATATTAGTAATTACAAATGATAAATGAACAGTCTGAGTATAATATTTTCTAGCATTATCTTCTCTGACTACAGTGTAATAGCTGTGTTTCATTTTTCCTTTCACACATACGTATACATGCACACACACACACACACACACACACGTTTAATATAAAAATAGACAATAGAGGCCATTTATCTCATATTACAAATTTCCTTCCTAAGAAACTGGGTGATTAGGTCAGTTAAACACATCCATTACTGCAGAAAAATTAATAATACTTGATTTTCTATCATACTAAATTGTAAAAATGATTTCAAAAGCATTTGCTGGGCTATTTCCTTTTTGTGACAGTGCAAAATTTTCTTCACAGGAAATGGAAGAGCTCTGGAGAAAATGGTATTGTGGTGTTTTCTCTGGGATCAATGGTCAGTGACCTGACAGAGAAAGGGCCAATGTGATTGCTTCAGCCCTTGCCCAGATTCCACCAAAGTTTAGATAAAGTGTCTCAGTGTTGGACAGTCACTGAATAAGCCTGCTAAACTCTATAAAGAGTCCAATTATAAAAACGTACTACCAAAATGTTAACTGATAGAATAGCTCTAATTATCTTAGATATCAATTAAAATAAAAAATGTATATAAAAGATGATAAAATAGTAAAGGGGGGTTTAATTTATCATCACTTTGGCATTAACATTGTGATCAGGAAGAAATGTGCTTAGGAAGTGCAGGTGAGATTTGGGTATTACCATGACATTCCAGGCTGGTACAGAGAAATCACCAAATTCTGCCCTGTTGCTTTCTTCCTATGCCTACAAGTTTCCTGAGGACACTGTGTACACTACAGATATTATCAGAGTTGAACTTTAATGGATAACTTCACTAGCACAATAACAAGTAGGTACTAAAGTCTGAAGTGCATCATGCAGTTTAGGCCTGCAATGTAATCTGGCCTCCTGTACTTTTTGGAATAAGTCTATTTAGTATGCTCTTTGGGATGCAATTCAGGTAATAGATGGCCTGAGCTGACAAACCACCAGTCCATGTATCCACGTAGGTATGTGGATTTAGAGAAAGAGCAAAACTTTCCTGCCTTTCTGGAGAGGGTCGTGTTAATATCTTAATGATAAAGGTATAATAGAAAGGCTGGAGCTCGAATACTGCCCTTAGTGTAGACTCTGTGGATTATAAAGTGTGGCTCTACAAGGACTCTGTTCTAACCATCAGATGAATGCCTCCTCCATATTGAGGAAGGAAAAGGGTATAAGGAGTCAAGCAAAAGGAAATCAGCCATTGAAAGAGTTTCAGATGCCTCCCTCCATGAAATATAGTAGAAATTTACTTTCTAAATTATAGAATTCATCCTCATTATTTGTATTTGTAAATTACTTTTTCATTTCCTATCTAACATAATCTTCTTTTAATGACCTATAATATTTTTTTTCTGAAACCCAAAGTTACATTGCACACATAGCAAATGGAATGCATATAGTTGTAATCTATACTCCTGTTTTTAAAGATTGCTAGGGAATTCTAAAATAATTTCGGTGCTGTGCATGGCAATGTCTGGGATATACTGAATCATATTAAAAATTGCTGACAATTCTTTGCACTTAATTATCAAAGTGTTAATGGTCAGGTAAGTAACATTTAGCAAAATACCATTTTATCCTTTTCTAACAGCTGTCTTGTTACTCATGCATTGCCAACTGGCTCTTTTTTCTACACTGAAAAAATTTCCCAACCTAACAATACTGATAATACTTTGATTCATGTAAAAAATTGCATTTGAAATTTTTCTTGGAAGTACAACTTAATAATTTGAAATCTAAAAGAAGTTATGCAAGCTATCCATGCAGCATTGATTTATTTCTCACAAGTAGTTGATTTTATAGATTGTTTGCAAATCAAAAAGTCAAACTCTAATAAAATAACTTATATACAACTAGATATAAATAAACTACTCATAGCATTAATAAAAATACATTAGTGTTAAATTAGAATTATGACTAGTAGTGAATACACAAAGTTATAGGTCACTACTAATTTGATACTGCTTTTGTACTAGTATTATAATGACTGCCAACAATTTCTTAAATAGCTGAAATTTTCATGGATAATCTAATTTTTCTAAATTACTATATCTAAAATATCATGATTTCCTTATATGGCAAATTTATTATAAAAGTAAGCACAAGAAATGTGAATGTTCTCTTTACCTCAGACTTGAAGTCATTCTCATTAATTAATATTCTTATTTCTTCATTTTTTATATATATTGACTTTAACTAGATAACTTCTAACCTTTTTTGAATTCTAACACATTATAACTTTGGAGTTTCAGTCATGGAATAAGTTGCTTTTTACCCTAACAGGTTCTATGGAGATTTGATGGCAAGAAACCACATACTTTATAATCCAATACTCAGCTGTACAAGTGGATGCCCCAGAATGACCTTCTTGGTAAGATTCAAGAGAGAAAATACTGAAATATGAGAAATAACCAATTACAGTGATTAGAATTCAACAGAAAACAAGATTACTGCACATAAATTATTGAAAATTCAAAGCCTAACTAGTTCACATTTATTTTCCAGTACTAGGGGAAAAAACTGAAACAATAGGTATTTTATTACAAATATACTCACATATTTATGACCAGAATAAAAGTATCTTCATTTCAGGTGAAAAATTATCTCATAGAGAGTTTTTCAATAACTACTTAAGTTGTCTCTCTGTCTCCTATGTCTATAAGTCTACACCTGTGCTTTCTCTTACTGTACTAAATTTCATTATATCCAATGCCACTGAAAAAGAGATAAGAGAGGCAAGTCATCAAACTGACAAGCTTCTGCAAAGCCAAAGAAATGCTCAAGAGAGTAGGGTGACAGCCCACAGACTGGGAAAAAATATTTGCCAACTGTATGTCTGATAAAGGCCTAACATCTAGGATCTACAAGGAACTCAAATGTGCTGAAAAGATAAAAGCGAACAACCCCAATAAAAAGTGGGACAAAGATATGAATAGACACTTCTCAAAAGAAGATACACGAGCAGCAAGCAGCAAACAGATACATGAAAAAATTTCCAGCCTCACTAGTCATCAAAGAAATACAAATTAAAACCACACTGAGATACCACCTAACTCCAGTCAGGATGGCCATCATCAATAACTCAAAAAACAACAGAAGCTAGAGAGGATGTGGTGAAAAGGGAACACTTCTACACTGTTGGTGGGAGTGTAAACTAGTATAGCCTCTGAGGAAAACAGTGTGGTGATTCCTAAAAGATCTAAAAATTGACCTCCCATACCACCCTGCAATCCCCCTACTGGGAATATTCCCAGAGGAACTCAAATCACTCTAAGGCTCTATGAAAAAGATACCTGCACACGCAATTTATTGCAGCATTATTCACAATAGCAAAAACATGGAACCAACTGTGTTGCCAATCAAAAGAGGACTGAATTTTTAAAATGTGGTTCATATACACAGTGGAATGTTATGTAGCCATAAAGAAGGACAAAATTATGAATTTCACAGCAACTTGGATTGACTTAGTCTGTAATACTGAGTGATCCATCACAGAAACAAAGAACTGAGTATCACATCTCCTCACTCACAAGTGGACCTCGAACAATTATCATAATACTATAAGAAAAGGATTAACAATAGTGGGAAACAGGTCGGGTGGGGTACGGGATTAACAGTAGTGGGAAACTGCCAGGGGAGGAGCGGGGCACACCTCATCAACAAGGGTACCTGCATAATGAACATTTGTATACCTAACCCTGAATTGTACCCCACATCTTTAAAATTAAAAATTAAAAATGTATATATTTGTTCTCTTATATTATGTCTACAAGTCTACACTCGTCCTTTCCCCTACTGTACTAAATGTCATTATTTCAAATGCCACTAAAAATAACATTTCTCATATTACCGGTAACTATGCATTTTCTATGGAATTGAACCTACAGTCTTTATCATGATGTGGTAACACACTTTATGATAAAGTGTAGCCTGTCCTTCCTCTGAGTTCAGCACCACTAACACCCCATTCCTTGCTGCCCTCGACATCCTACATATTAGATTCAGTGTCTGCACTATTTTAAAGGAGAATGTGATTTTACATGGCCAACGTTTTTCTTTTTCTTGTTCCAAATTTTATTTTTCCTTTATCTGAAATGTTATCTTTTATGTTTTCCACCTGGTACTCTTGTATTCATTTTTCCAGTCTTAAGTCACACACACCACTACTTTCATGGAGCCTTCACTTGCCTCTTCAGTAGAAGTAGGTGCTTCCGTCTCTGAAATCTGAAAACAATTTTAATGCATTTTAATGAGATAATTATCTAGAAAATACTGCCCCTTTCAGTACAGGTTGTGCATTTCTAATTTATTTGTAAGACTTATAATGAATAATTTTACTAAAATTCATCCAATCCTAGGTCACCCCAAAACCAACTCATGGTGGAGCCAATAGCATCTATGAGGCTATCTACCATGAGGTCCCTATGGTGGGCATTCCTCTGTTTGCAGATCAACCTGATAACATTGCTCACGTGAAGGCCAAGGGAGCAGCCGTTAGAGTGGACTTTAACACCATGTCAAATACAGATTTGTTCAATGCGTTGAAGACAGTCATCAATGCCCTATGTGAGTATAACAATTCTTTTAGTAGGTGGTATTTATAGATATGTTCTCTTGTCAACAGTGAATATGAGTTTCATCTGCTTTTTAAGAGCCTAATTTTTCTCTTTATTTCAATAGCTTTAATGGGTACAAATAGTTTTGGGTTACATGGATGCATTTTATAGTGGCAAAAAAGTCTGTAGTTCAAGAGTATCCACCACTCACACCTGGGCACATTGTACACAGTAAGTGATTATTAGTCCCTCCATCCTTCCCACCCCTGCCCCTGGGTCTCCAATGTCCATTATGTCATTCTCTGTGTCTCAGCAGATGTTTAGTTAAGGTTCCACTTACAAGTGGGGATGTGTGGTGCTTGGTTTTCTGTAATTGTGCTATTTCACTTAGGATGATGTTCTCCAACTCCTCTCAAGTTGCTACAAAAACATTAATTCATTTTTCTAATGGCTGAATATTGTTTGGTGGTAGATTTATATCACATTTTTACTTTCATTGATCAGTTGACATGCAATTAGGTTGATTGTACGTCTTTGCAATTGTGAATTTTACTGTTATTAACATGTGATTGCATGTGTCTTTTTGTGTAACAATCTCCATTCCTTTGAGTAGGTACCTAGTAGTGAGATTGCTGAATCAAATAGTAGATCTCCCTTTTACTTCTTTGAGAAATCGCCATTTGGATTTCTAAAGATGGTGTATTAATTTACACTCCCATCAACAGTATTTAAGTGTTCCCTTTTCTCTGCATTCATGTAGGCACCTATTGAGTTTCTTTTTAAAATTTATTTTTAATATTGGCCATTCTGACCAGGGAAAGGTAACATCTTACAGTGATTTTAATTTGCATTTTCCTGATGATTAGTGATAATGAAAATTTTTCATATTTTGTTGGCCATTTATTTTATTTTATTTTGAGAGAGAAGTCTGTTTATGTCGTTTGCCAACTTTA
This sequence comes from Tarsius wallacei, assembly GCA_963574415.1. Classification (NCBI taxonomy): domain Eukaryota; kingdom Metazoa; phylum Chordata; class Mammalia; order Primates; family Tarsiidae; genus Tarsius; species Tarsius wallacei. Next base: position 12,884 of record CAUYQG010135895.1, read on the forward strand.
AAATTTTTTTATTTTATTTTAAAGATGCGGGGTACAATTCAGGGTTTAGTATGCAAATGTTCATTATGCAGGTACCCTTGTTGAAGAGGTGTGTCCCCTTCCCCAGGCAGTTTCCCACTATTGCCAATCCTTTTCTTATAGTATTATAATAATTGTTCAAGGTCTTCTTATGAGTGAGAACATGTGGAAACTCAGTTCTTTGTTTCTGTGATAGATCACTCAGCCATAAAGAAGGACAAAAGTATGAACTTTGCAGCAACTTGAATGGACTTAGAATCATTTGCCCACTTTTAAATGAGGTCATTTGCTTTTTTTCATGCTGATCTGTTTGAGTTTTTGTAGAACCTGAATATTAGTTCTTTGTCAGATGTATAGCTTGCAAATATCATCTCTTATTGTGCAGGTTGCCTATTTACTCTGTTGATTATTTCTTTTGCTGTGTAAATGCTGTTTAGTTTAATAAAGTCCCACTTACTTATTTTGTTTTTGTTGCATGTGGTTTTGGGAAATTAACCACAAATTCTTTGTCTAGGTCAATGTCCAGAAAACATGTTCTTAGATTTTCTTCTAGCATTCTTATGGGTTTGTTCATGCCTGACCATTAAGTCTTTAATATATCTTGGGGTAATTTTTATATATGGTGAGAGATAGGGATCAAGTTTGATTTTTGTGCATAGAACTATCCACTTTTCCCAGCACCACTTGTTGAATAGGGGGTTCTTTCCTCCAGTGCATGTTTTATCTGCTTTGTCAGGTATCAGTTGATTTTAGATATTTGGGTCTATTTCTGTTCCATTGGTCCATTTTATTGTCTGCTCTTGTACCAGTACCATGCTGTTTTTGTTATTACAACTTTATAGTATAATTTGAAGCAGGGTGTTGTTGTGTCTTCACTTTTCTTTTTGCTTAGGACTGCCTTGACAATTCTGGATCCTTTTTGGTTCTATATGAATTTTAGAATGTGTTTTTCAGTTTTGTGAAAAATGATGTTTGTAGTTTAATAGGGATTCTATGGAATCTGAAGATTACCTTGGGTAATATAGTCATTTTAACAAGGTTGATTTTTCCGATCCATGAGCGTGGATTTTTATTGCTGTTGTCGTTTTGTTGTCTTCAATTTCTTTCATCAGAATTTTGTAGTTCCCCTTGTGTACATCTTTCATCCAGGTATTTTAGCTTTTTGGCAGCTATCACAAGTGGAAATTAGTTCTTGATTTGATTCTCACCTTGATCACTTTGGTGTATAGCAGTGATACTGATTTGTGTGTTTTGTTTTTGTATCCTGAAATTTTGCTTAATTCATTAAGTGCAGGAATCTTTTGGAAAAGTATTTAGGATTTGATAGGCATATAATCATATCGTTGCTATACAGATTTAATTTCTTTTCCAGTTTGGATATCTTTTATCTCTATTATCTGATTGCTCTGACTGGGGCTTCCAGCACTATGTTAAATAGGGAGTGGTGAAAGTGAACACCCTTGCCTTGTTCCAGATCTGATGGGAAATGTAGTCAACTTTTCCCCATTCAGGATGAGGTTGATTGTGGGTTTGTTGTGTATGATTTGCTAATATTTTGGGTGATGTTCCCTCTATGCCTATTTTGCTGAGGGTTTTTATCATCAAGCAATGCTAGATTTTGTCAATGACTTTTCTGAAGCTAATGAAATTATCATATGCTTTTTGTTTTTAATTCTGTTTATGTGGTGAATCACATTTATTGATTTGTATATGTTGAACCACTTTACATTCCTGGGGTTACGGTCATTATGTTTTCTTATGTGCTATTGAATTCTGTTTGCTAACATCTTGTTGAGTGTTTTTTGCTTTGGGGATATTGGTCTCCAGTTTGTTGTTGCTGTTGTTATGTATATTTTCTTGGGTTTGGTATAAGGGTGATACTGGCTTGTACAAGGAGTTAAGGAGAATTCCCTCGGCTTCAATCTTGTGAAAAGCCTTCAGTAAAATTGTTAACAGCTCATCTTTGAAAGTCTTGCAGAATTTGGCTGTGAATCAATCAGGTCCTGGGCTTTTTTTGTTGGGAGACTTGCAATTCCTGTTTTAATCTCACTGACTTTATTGATTTGTTCAGTGTTTCTATTTCTTCCAGATACAAAATTGGAAAGTATTATGTTTCCAAGTATGTATCCATTTCCTCTCTATTGTCTAGTTTATTTGAATTGCTGTGTTGATAATTATGTATGACAATTTTATGTATATCCATGGTATTAGATATAATGTCTCCATTTAAAATAGGGTCCAGTTTAACTTCAATTTTTCTTTGCTGACTTTTGCCTTGATAATCTGTGTATTACTGTCAGTGAAGTGTTTTAGTCTCCCGCTATTATAATATTGCTGTCTATCTCTTTTCTTAGGTTTAGAAGAGTTTGTTTAATAAAGCTAGCAGTTCTGTTGTTGGGTACCAGTATATTTAAAATTGTTATATTTTCTTGTTGGATTGATCCCATTATCATTGCATAATAACCTTAATCTTTTTTCATTTTTGTTAATTTAATATATGTTCCTCTGATATGAGAATGACTATTACTCCTCAATTTTTATTTTTACTTAAGTGGAATATTTTTTCCATCACATTAACCTGAGTCTATAGAAGTTGTTTTGTTAAGTGGGTATCTTGAAGGCAACAGATATTTGAATTGTGAGTTGCTTTTTTTTTTTAGTCAGAGTCTCACTCTGTCGCCCAGAATGGAGTGCAGTGGCCACTCCCGGCCACCGCAGCCTCAACCTGCTGGGCTCCGGCGATACTTCCGCCTCAGGCTTCCAAGTAGCTGGAACTACAGACGCACGCTGCCATGCCCGGCTAATTTTTTGATTTATTGTCTCGCCAAGTTGCCCAGGCGGGTCTCAAACCCACGGGCTCTGGCAATCCACTTACCTCAGCCTCCCAAAGTGCTGGGATTACAGGCTGAGCCACCGAGCCCGGCGTGAGTTGCTTTTTTAAAATCTATTTTTCCAATCAATATCTTTTAAGTGAGGTATTGAGATCATTTATATTAAGGTATAGTGATGATATGTAAGGTATGGTTTTATTTATTATGTTGATCGTTACCCGATTATTGCTTTCTTTTTTCTTTCTCTCTCTCTCTCTCTCTCTCTCTCTCTCTCTCTCCTTTCTCCTCTCTCTTTCTCTCTCTTACTGGTGTTTTATAAGCCCTGAGAGCTTTATAATTTCTGGCACTTTTTAATGGCATATTTTGATCTTTTGTTTCAATATTTATAACTTGTTTGAGTATTTCTTGTAGAGGGGGTCTAATGGTGACTATTTCCCTCAGTGTTTCTTTGTCTGAGGAAGATTATTTTTTCTTCATTGATGGAACTTTGTTTTGAAAGATACAAACTCCCTGGTTGACTGTTATTCTCTTTGAGGGAATTGAAAATAGGACACAATCCCTTCTGATTTATAGACTTTCTGCTGAAAAGGCTGCTGTTAGTCTAACAGTTTACCTTTAAAAACCATTAATGCTTGGTCTCACTCTTCTTAAAATTATTTCCTTCATGTTAACTTCACATAACCTGATGACTATTTGGGAATGTTCTTTTTGCAATGTATCTTCCAGATATTCTTTGGGCTTCTTGAATCTGAATGTTTAAATCTCTGACAAGGTCAGGAAAGTTTGTCTCAATTATTTCCTCAAACAGGTTTTGCAAACTTGTTTCCCCCCCCACCTCAGAAAATCCTATAATTCTTAGGTTAAGACACTTTGTATAATGCCACCTTTCTAGGAGACTTTGCTCTATTTTCTTAATTTTTAAAAAAAATTGTTGTCTGATTCAGTTAATTTTAAAAACTTGTCTTCAAGTCCTGCAATCTTTTCTTCTACCTAGTTTGTTAAAACTCTCCCTTGCATTTTGTACTTCCTTTCCTTAGTGTACCTTTCATTTCCAGAAGTTCAGATTAGTTTATTTTCTAACTGTTTTGAGAAGTTTTCATAATCTGAATTTTTTCTATTTTTATAGTTGTTTTTAATATTCTTTTAGATTTCATTGAGCAATTATACTCAATCTATTTAATTCTATATCTAGCATGCCAAAGATTTTTACTTTGGTTGGGATCCAATGCTAAAGAGTTAGTGCAGTCTTCGTGGGAAGCATAAAAACTCTTTTTTATTGTCAGGATTATATTTCTTGTTCTTTCTCATTTAGGTAGATTATCTCTTCTTGTTATTATTTTTAAATTTGTTATTATTTGATTATTTTGTGAATGTATGTGTTTTCTTTGGTTATCACCCCCACCCCCGGGATGTGACTTTAATGTGTACACTTTATGTTTATCTAGCTTTGGATCTTGGTGGTATAGACTATGAATGTGGTTGTAGAGAATATTTGTGTGTTGGCTCTCTATGATGTTGCTTGCAATAGCAAGTATTGAGTGTGTGTGTATGTTCACTGGCTCTTGTAGATCTAGAATGGCACATGGTTAATGAAACTTATTTTGTTCCTCAGTAGCATGGTGTGCTCTTTGTGCAATCCCAGTATTTTGTCCTCTGAGTTGTATCTTTGAGTCTTCAGACCATGAGAAGGCATTTGTGGGTGAGAACAAGTTTCAGCTAGAGCAGTTATTTGTTTGCAATGCCGTTATAAAGGACTAAAGTTTCCCCTGATGAAAACAGTTGGGGAAGCTCCCAGTGAGATTCAATGAGTTCTTTGTTAATTTTTGTCCCATAGAATGTTCCCTTTTTGTGATGCACTCCGCCTTCCCTTAGTTCATAAGAACCCACCCACTGTGAATTCTGCAGTTCTTCTGTGTCTAGTTGCACTATGAGGCTGCCACAAATAGGCACATGCTGGAAAATATCTGCAAGGGATCCAGTGACGTGAAGGCACAAGGGTTGAGTTCTAAGGAGAGTTGGTCACTGGCATCTCTTGAGGAACTTCTTGAGAAACTCTCTGATGACTCAGTCTATGAACTACCAGTACTCTAGTTTCCAAGTGGCACTTGCATATGTCAGGTCTAATTGGGCTGGCAGGGGAATTACATAGCCATTACAGGGTTTCCTTGGTTGTGCATAGATATAGTGTTGTGGCTATCTCAGTCAGTCACCTACTGTGATATTGCCATACTGGGCACAGGCACTGGCTTAGGATCTCCTGAGTGCCTGAGGCAGCTTGAGTAGTGATGTTAGTTGAGGTCTGGGAGGAGACCTTCCCAATGGTTGTATTCTTATCACTTTGACAGTTGACCTCCAGTATTTGGAGCCAATAAGACCATCTAGGATTCTTGTTTCTTTCTGCCCAAAGAGTTGGCCATAGATTATAGGCTACAAAGGTCAAGTTCTTGGGTAATGATTCAACTGGAGCCATTCAGAGTTTGAATGAGTGCACAAATCCTTGTAGGTTCTGGCAATGTGTAGCTGAGCAGAATCTAGGCCATTTCTCATGTGGGACTGAAGTCTCACGAGGCTCAAGTGACCCTCCAAGTCTGTGGCAGGAGTGTCTGCCCCTAATTGCCCACACTTACCATTTGCCCACGTCCAGAGGTTGCTTTCTATTTCTGACTTTTTCAACAAAAGTAAGAGTCAACAAGAAAAGTATAATTATGTGTGTACCTTCATCTTAGCAATTTATCTTTCATGTATATATCCAACATAAATGTATTCATATGTAACACTAATAAAATATGCAAAAATATTTTTTTACCAGAATTATTACTAGTGTCCAAAACTATTAACAACTCAGATATTCTTTTTTTTTTTTTGAGTTGGAGTCTCACTCTGTTGCCCAGGCTGGAGTGCAGTGGTATACTCACAGCCACCCAGAGTCGACCTGCTGGGCAGTGGCAATCCTTCTGCCTCAGCCTTTCAAGTAGCTGGAATTACAGGTGCACACTACCATACCTGACTAATTATTTCCTGGGCTGGTCTTGAACTCACAGCCTCAGACAATACACTCGCCTTGGCCTCCCAAAGTGCTAGGATTGCAGGTTGAGCCACCGAGCCCAGGCCAGATGTTCAGTTTTATAAAAAGAAGAGATAATCTGTGGTATTTGTCTGTCAGTGGAATACTACATAGCAATAATGTTCACCAATACTTTTACAAAAGACAGACACAAATGAAGGGTAAAATATATGATTTAATCATAAATATCAACAAAATTAATCTAGGGTATTGAAAGTCAGGAAAATACTTGATTTGATGATGAGTGTACTGAATAAAATTATCTACAAAATGGATGTACATGTAGACAAGTGTGAGATCATATATCAAAATCTGAGTAATAAGCTCATTAATGTCTTTGTAAGAATTTTTAAATTTATTTTAAAATTTTGAGTTTACATATACATATTCTAAGTATTTCATACTTAAAGTTTTATTTTAAAACATAACATCTTTTAAAATTTTGGGGATCAAATAATATAGAAACATATAAATATATGTCTTAAAAACATAAATTATATATATAATATAAATATAAAAATAGTATAAAATAAGCACAAAACAACCAAGGAAATATACAAGTGCTGCCATAGTGTACCAGGAAAATCCTTTCTTAGAGATAACATTTAAGGGAAGTCTCAAAACAGATAAAAAAAAGCCTAGGGTCTTTGCAAAGATCAGTCTTAAAGAAGGAGAGAGGAACAAAAAGGGTAAAAGTGCTAAAATGAAAACACTTTTGGTAGTTTAAAGAAGAATAGGTCAATGAATTTAGAGAACAGTATGTAGGGGGGTTGGAAGGTGCCAGTGTCTGACCATGTAAACCAAAGAAAAATTGGATTTTATTCTTCATGAGAAGATAAACTCGAAGATAATTTTAATCAGGGGGGTGTCATAAACTGACATTAGTTTCAAAATTTTTTTGAATATTGTGTGGAAAATAGATAATAGAAGACTGAAAAGTAAAGTAGAACCAGGGAGAAGGTTAACAGACATTTCCCTACCATGATACAACTCCTCTTAAGAAGAAAATCAAGATGATCATTCCAAATTGCATTTCCACTATGTCACTTATAGCACTTGGAATAGTTCATAATATTATCTCTGCTAGAAAGACATTCACTTTCCCACCTGACCTTCCATTTTCACTTTTTAAGGTATTTGTGCATGAGATAATTCCAATTTAAAAGCCAAACTTTCTACGATGACCTAATTTAATATATTAGAATTCTACACCAATTCTATGACATTTGTTTTGAATCATTTGTATGACACTTCAAATACTTCTATAGACTTGACATGCTTAGACAATAACTTATGTTCAATTTTCATAACTTTATGGTTATATATCTTTCAGATATAAAGAGAATGCTATGAAATTATCAAGAATTCATCATGATCAGTCAATAAAGTCCCTTGATACAGCAGTCTTTTGGATCGAGTTTGTGATGCATCACAAAAGAGCCAGACATCTTTGGGGTGCAGCCCACGACCTCACCTAGTTTCAGTACCACTCTTTGGATGTGATTGGGTTCCTGCTGGCCTGTGTGGCTATTGTGATCTTCATTATCACAAAATATTGCCTGTTTTGTTTCTGGAAGTTTACTAAACCAGGAAAGAAGGGGAAAAGAGATTAGTTGCATCAAAGGCCTGAAGCTGGGAGACCTGAGAGACAAAAATCCTTCTGTTTATTCTAGCAAGAAGAGGTTATCTGAAGTAGATTCCTTTTCTTCTGTAATAAAACATCTTTTCACAATTTACTGTGTTATGCTAAAATGTGTTTATTATAGATTCAGTCGTTATTTAAAAGTTATAAAAATTCAATGTCAAATATATAAAAATTAAGAAATAAAAAATAATATAAATCCATGTGGATTATATTGAAATTTATTATTCAAATTCCCAAGTAATGCAAAAAAATTTAACTATGTTTCACATGTTATCAGAAACATAAGAACATTATGAAGTCTACTCACAATATCAATGCTGTTTGCAATTATTCAGAAACTTTTGCTTCATTTTAAGCAGATTTTCTTGTTTAAATGTTGCCAAATAAATTATTAGACAATTAAATGGTAAAAATTTCTCATTTTTCCCTTCAATATTGTGGGACCATTAATGCTGCTTTGATTATATGTTACATCCAGACTCAGTGTCACTTATTCCCAACAAAATAAAGATGGCATGGTATTTTCTTTCTTCCAATAATGAGCTATTTTGGAAAGTCTTTGGCTTCAGTAACTTGCTCTATGTTTGTGTGCGTGTGTGTGTGTGTGGTGTGGTGTGTGTGTGTGCGTGTGTGTGTGTATGTGTGCTGACCCTTTTAAAGCATAGCCCTGGTTGCTTTCACTATCATTTTCAGTCTTTGAAAATAAATGTAAGGTAAATTTTGGTTTGTGATCATGTGGAACCTTCAATCTAAGGCAATTGTGATGTTATCAATTGGTTAGTGTCATTTAGAATACTTGAAATGATGACA
>CAUYQG010135906.1:0-10341 GCA_963574415.1 Tarsius wallacei
CACTAAATAGGCCAATAACAACCGGGGAAATTGACACTGTCATACAAAAACTACCTCCCAAAAAAAGCCCTGGACAGAATGGCTTTCCAGCAGAATTCTACAAAACGTACAAGGAGGAGGTGATACCAATCCTACTGAAAGTATTCCAGGCAGTTGAGAAAGATGGAATTCTCCCCAAATCATTTCATGAAGCTAACATCACACTGATACCCAAACAGGGTAAAGATCCAACAAAAAAAGAAAACTACAGGTCAATATCCCTTATGAACATAGATACAAAAATCCTCAACAAGATTCTAGCAAACCGGTTCCAAAAACATATCTCAAAAATCATCCACCAATACCAAGTAGGCTTCATCCCCAGGATACAGGGCTGGTTCAACATTCGCAAAACCATAAATGTCATTAAATACATCAACAGATGTAAAAACAAGAACCACATGATCATCTCATTAGATGCAGAAAAAGCTTTTGATAAAATCCAGCATCCCTTCTTGATAAAAACCCTCAAAACCTAGGTGTAGAAGGAACATACCTCAAAATGATAAACCCAAGCTAACATATTGCTAAATGGACAGAAGCTGGAAACATTTCCCCTGAAAACTGGAACAAGACAAGGCTGCCTACACTCACCCATCTTGTTCAATATTGTGTTGGAAGTCATAACTCGGGTAATTAGACAAGAGAAGGATATCAAAGGTATCCAAATAGGATAAGAGGAAGTCAAGTTATCCCTCTTTGCTGATGATATAATCTTATACCTTGAAAATCCAAGAGAATCTGTCAAAACCTGCTTGCACTGATAAAGGACTTCAGCAAAGTCTCAGGGTACAAAATGAACATGCAAAAGACAGTTGCATTCCTATACACCAACAACAAGCAGGCAGAGACCCAAATTAAAAGCGCAATCCCATTCACGATAGCCACAAAAAAATGAAATACCTTGGCATCTTCCTAACCAGAGAAGTGAAAGACCTTTACAATGAGAACTAAAAACTGCTACTCAAAGAAACCCAAGAAGACACAAACAAATGAAAAAATATTCCATGTTCATGGATAGGAAGAATCAACATTGTTAAGATGTCCATCCTACCAAAGGCAATCTACAGATTCAATGTAATGCCCAAAAGTTACCAACATCATTCTTCTCAGACCTGGAAATGACAATACAGAAATTCATATGGAAACACAAGCAACCACGAATAGACAAAACAATGCTTAGCAAAAGAAACAAAGTAGTTGGTATCATACTTCCAGACTTCAAACTTTACTATAAGGCTACAGTAATCAAAACAGCCTAGTATTGGTACAAGAACAGGCATATAGACCAATGAAACAGAATAGAGATTCCAGAATCAAAGCCTCAATTCTCAACAAACTCATCTTCGACAAAGCCTCCAACAACAACCACTGGAGATAGGAGAACCTAATCAGTAAATGGTGCAGGAAAACTGGCTGACCAAACTCAGAAGATTGAAACAGGAACCTTACCAATCACGATACAAAAAAATTAACTCTAAGTGGATCAAAGACCTAAATGTAAAACCTCAAACTATAAGACTCTTAGAAAATACAGGAGACACTCTTATGGAGATTGGAACTGGCCACCAATTCCTGATCAGAACCCTGAGTGCTCATACCATATGAAATAAAATAGACAAGTAGAACCTCATCAAACTGACAAGCTTCTTCAAAGCAAAAGAAACTCTCAAGAGAGCAGGGAGACAGCCCACAGAATGGGTAAAATATTTGCCAAACGTATGTCTGACAAAGGCCTAACATCTAGTATCTACAAGGAACTCACATGGCTGAAAGGAAAGAAACAAACAGCCCCATTAAAAAGTGGGCAAAAGACATGAATAGACACTTCTTAAAAGAAGATATACGGGCAGACAACAGACACATGAAAAAGTGCTCAGCCTCACTCATCATCAAAGAAATGCAAATCAAAACCTCAGTGAGATACCACTTAACCTCAGTAAAAGTAGCCATCACTAATAACACAAACAACAACAGATGCTGGTGAAGATGCAGAGAAAAAGGAACACTTCCACACTGCTGGTGGGAATGCAAACTACTGCAACCTCTTTGAAAGACAGTGTGGTGATTTCTGAAAGAACTAAAAATTGACTTTCCATATAATCCAACAATTCCCCTATTGGGAATAAACCCAGAAGAACTCAAATCATTCTACAAAAAAGATACCTGCACACATATGTTTGTTGCAGCCCTATTCACAATAGCAAAAACATAGAACCAACCATGCTGCCCATCGAAGTTGGACTGGATTAAAAAATGTGGTACATATTCACAATGGAATATTATGCAGCCATAAATAAGGACAAACATATGGATGCCACAGCAACTTAATAGATTTAGAGTCAATCATATTCAGTGATCTATCACAGAAACAAAGAACAGAGTACCATATGTTCTCACTCATAAACAAATCTTGAACATTTATCATAATACTATAAGAAAGGGATTGGCAGTAGTGGGAAACTGCCAGGGGGTATTGGCAGTTGAGGGAAACTGCTAGGGGAAGGAGGAGCACACTCCATCAACAAGGGTGCCTGCATAATCAACGTTTGTATACCTAACCCTGAATTGTACCCCACATCTTTAAAATAAAAAATAAAAATAAAGGAAATGCAGGAAACACCCTTAGAAATTGGAATTGGCAACCAATTCCTGACCAAAACCCTAAGTGCCCATACCAAAAGAAATAAGATAGACAAGTGGGACATCATCAAACTGACAAACTCCTGCAAAGCAAAAGAAGCCATCAAGAGAGCAGGGAGACAGTCCACAGAATGGCAAAAAAATATTTGCCAACTCTATGTCTGACAAAGGCCTAACATCTAGGATCTACAAGGAAATCAAATGTGCTGAAAGGAAAAAAAAAACAGCCCCATTAAAAAGCGGGCAAAAGACATGAATAGACACTTCTCAAAAGAAGATATATGGGCAGCCAACAGACACATGAAAAAGTGCCCATCCTCACTAATCACCAGAGATGTGCAAATCAAAACCACATTGAGATACCACCTAACCCCAATAAGAATGTCCATAATTAATAAAACAAACAACAACAGATGCTGGCAAGGATGTGGAGAAAAGGAACGCTTCTACACTGCTGTTGGGAATGCAAACTAGTGCAACCTCTTTGGAAGACAATGAGGCAATTTCTGAACGAACTGGAAATTGACCTTCCATATGATCCAGCAATTGGGAATTAACCACGGGGAACTCCAATCATTCTGCAAAAAAGAAATGTTCACCCTCATGTTTGTCACAGCTTGATTCACAATAACAAAAACATGGAACCAACCATGCTGCCCATCAAAACTGGACTGGATTTTTAAAAGGTAATACATATACACAATGGAATATTACATAGCCATAAAGAAGAACAAACATATGGACTTTGCAACAACTTGCATGGATTTAGAGTCTATATACTCAGTGATCTATAACAGAAACAAAGAACAGAGTACCATATGTTCTCACTCATAAGCAGACCTTAAAAATTTATCATAATACTATAAGAAAGGGATTGGCAGTAGTGGGAAACTGCCAGGGGAGGAGGAGTGGGATTGGCAGTTGAAGGAAACTGCCAGGGGAGGGAGGGGCATACCTCATCAACAAGGGTACCCGCATAATGAACATTTGTATACCTAACCCTGATTGTACCCCCATCATTAAAATTTAATTTAATTTAATTTAATTTAAAAAGTACAAATAGTCCGGGCACAGTGACTCATGCCTATGATCCCAGTGATTTGGAAGGCCGAGGTGAGAGGATTGTCAGAGCCCACAAGTTCGAGACCAGCCTGGGCAATTTGGCGAGACCTCATCTCTACAATAAATCAAAAAAATTAGCCAGGTTTTGTGGCGCATGCCCATGCCTGTAGTTCCAGCTACTTGGGAGGCTGTGGCAGAAGGATCACCTGAGTCCAGCAGGCTGACACTGGGGTGGCCATGAGCATGCCACTGCACTCCAGCCTGGGCAACAGAGTGAGACTCCAACTCAAAAAAAAAGAAAGAAAAAAGTACAAGTAGACTTTTATAAGGAATTAACATAGAGAGGGTTAAACAACAAGCATGTCAACATGTTTGGTAAATAGAACTCAATACTTGACTTCCATCAAGATGAGACAGGACTGGTCAGACTGTGAGAGTCTCCACAAAAGTCAGTGTCCATAAAAGTCTCCATAAAAGTCAGTGCCATCTGTGTGAGTAGGTATGTGATGGTGGGTGAGTGAAAGTCCAGCTGAGAGGAAACTCGGGTTCATGCACCTGGGGCTATACTGGAGGTGACTGCAATCCCCCACCATCCTGAGATTGGAGTCGCTGGTGCACAGGATTGTCTGCCATTCTTGGGACTCTCCTGAGAAAAGCCTACCTAATACAGCTGATTCTCATTGCCTGGCACTTGGCCCACACCATCACCTGTGACAGTAAAGCGGTTGGAGCCCCAATCAGGTCCATGGAGAGACAAGATGGGGAGAGCTGGAGAGGAACCGCACCCCCAGGAAACTTGACTGTAGCCATTTTCTCTGTTCCTGGTCAAGGCAGAGAACTGCATTACCCTGCCCAGCTCCATCCAGCCTCCAACTTGGGACCTAAGGTAATCTCATCAAACTCGGAGAGACAGAATTCCCTCCCCTATGTGGGATCAGACATAGGCACATCAGATCTGAGTGGGAGACTTGACAGGCAGCAAGCCAGTGAGTCCATATCTGATCCACCCTCCTCCCAAAGTAGGCCTGGGGCATCTGACCCAGGCTGAGAGCAACCTATCAGCCTATGCTGAGAGCAAAGAGGAGGGGCTGGAGATCAGAGCTAAAAGGAAGTTGGACCTATAGGAACTGCCTTGGAGTAATTTTTTTTTCTTTTTTTTTTTTTTGTCTGTTTGTTTTGCTCACTTTTGTTTGTTTTTTGTTTTAGTTGTTTTCTCTCTCTCTTTCTTTCAGTTTTTGATAATGTTTTCATACTTGCTTTGTTACTGTTATTTCATTGCTGTTTTTTTTTTTAGACTTCCAGTCTGTGTATGAGTATTTTTGAGGGACAGTACATCAATGGGGGGAGTTTGTCAGTTTCTGTGTTTGTATGGTTGTATGTTTTCGTTTAGTTTTTTTTTTTTTACTCTTTTCTTTGTATCTCTTTTTATGTGTTAGTTGGTACATCTGTCTGTTTTCCCTCTTACTCCTCTATATCCACCTTCCTCTCACCCCCTCCCCTTCCTTTTTCCATTTTTTTCCTTATTCTTACCTCATTTTGCTTTCAGGGAGCAAACCTATACTCCCACTGCATAGACAGATTGAAAGGCAGTGGGGAGAGCGTTCCAGGGGGCCCACACACCTGTCAGTGGATACTAGGATCTGCAGATAGATTCTGAATCACAGGCCCCCCCAATTTATTCTCAAAACTGCAAAAAGTACAGCCCCCAACCACAGTCCAGCTTCAGAATTGAACAAAGCCAGAGAATCCACATAAGGACAAATAGGCGATTGAGCAAACATAAGTAAAAGCTAACCCCCCATCCCTGAACAACAGAATAAAGAAGAGAAAAAAAGGAGGGAGGATAATCTACACAAATGAAGAAAAGTCAAAAGAAGAATATGGGTCTCACACCGACCCCTGGAAGGTCAGACACTGAAAATACAGACTTCAGAACACAAATAATGAAGAGCCCCCAGAATGACTGGTCTCAAACCACAAACCCAGATATCAAGATATTAATAGAGAGAATAAATAGAATTGAGGAGACACAAGAGGAAAGAGTGAAGGAGTTGATAACTGAGATAACAGTGATAAAGAATACAGTGAATGAAATAAATAACAAACTGATAAACATGGAAAGCAAAATTAGCCAAGCAGAAGAAAGACTCTCAGAACTTGAGGACCAAAATATGGAACTAACCCAAACTGTCATAAACATAGAAAAGAAGCTTAAAAAGACCGAGCAAAACCTTCAAGAGATGAGAGATTATTTCAAGAAGCTGAACCTAAGATTAATTGGACTTCCTGAGGCAGAGAGACAAAGACCACACTGGAACAAACATTCCATGAAATTATCTAAGAAAACTTTCTTCATCTCATCAGTGACATGACCATTCAAACACAAGAGATTCAGAAAACCCCTTCATGATGACAAATGAGTAGACCAACTCCTAGACACATAGTAATTCACTTACACATAGTAGGTATAAAAGAAAAAAATCCTAAAGGCAGCAAGAGAAAAAAAGTCAGACTACCTACAGGGGAAGACCAATTAGAATAGCAGCAGACTTACCCACAAAAACACTTCAGGCAAGGAGAGCTTGGAGCCCAATCTTCAAAGTTCTCAAAGATAAATAATTTCAACCAAGAATTACCTACCCAGCTAGGCTAAGCTTCATCTGTGATGGAGAATTGAAATCTTTCCCAGACATTCAATCCATAAGAGCTTATACTGCCTCCAGACCAGCTCTACAAGAAACACTTAAGAAATAATTAAACACAGAAAAAAGGAAAAAAAGAATGACAATACCCTTCTCAAGAATGCAGGAAAAGGATTGAAAACACACATGAATCAACCCAAAACTCAAAAGAAAGAAAGCAAACAAATAGCAACAACAACAACAAATCTATAAGAACTTCATGACAGGGATAAACTCTCACATTTCAATAATTAACCTGAATGTGAATGGCCTAAATGCACTACTGAAAAGACACAGAATGGCAAAATGGATAAAATATCTTGAGGGAGCAATATGTTGTCTCCAAGAAACTCATCTCACCAGAAGGAACACAAACTGACTCAAAGTAAGAGAATGGGAAACAAAATTTCAGGCAAATGGAACACAAAAGAAAGCAGGAGACACTATCTTAATATCAGACAAAATACCCTTTAAGCTATCAAAAATTTTAAAAAATACAGGTCACTACATAATGATAAAAGGTTCAATCCATCAACAAGAAATATCCATCCTAAACATGTATGTACCCAACATAGGAGCGCCAACTTTCATAAAGCAGCTTCTAGGTAAACTTTAAAAACATATTGACTCTAACTCTATCATAGCTGGGGACTTAAATACCCCACTCACAACCCTAGACAGACCATCAAGAAAAAAAATCAACAAGGAGATCCAGAACCTCAATGTGACGCTTGACCAAATGGACTTAATTGATAACTACAGAATACTCCACCCACCAACCAAAAATTATACATTCC
The DNA here is from genome assembly GCA_963574415.1 of Tarsius wallacei. NCBI lineage: Eukaryota > Metazoa > Chordata > Mammalia > Primates > Tarsiidae > Tarsius > Tarsius wallacei. The sequence continues at coordinate 7,223 of CAUYQG010135906.1, forward strand.
CATCACCAAATGGAACATACTCTAAGATTGACCACATCCTTGGCCACAAATCAAGTATAAACAATTTCACAAGGTTGAAATCCTGCCATGCACCTTCTCAGACCACAGTGGAATAAAAATAAAGCCAACAAAGCTCCCCAAAAACCCACAAAGTCATTGGCACTAAACAGCATGATGCTAAACAACTCCTGGGTCAACATGGAAATCAAAACAGAGATTAAAAGATACCTGGAAACGAAAATGAAAAACATCTTACTGAAACCTTTGGGATGCTATGAAATCAGTACTAAGGGGGAATTCATATCTCTACAAAAACATATAAAGAAAATGGAAAGATCACAAGTTAACAGCCTAACAAATCACCTAAGAGAGTTGGAAAAGAAAGACCACCAAAACCCTAACTTCAGCAGAAGATCCAGATCACCAAAATAAAAGCCCAAATTAGGGACATAGAAGACAGAAAGATGATACAAAAAACAATCAATGAAACAAAAAGCTGGTTCTTTGAAAGGGTAAACAAGATTGATGGTCCCCTAGCTAGACTGATCAAGAAAAAGAGAGAGAAAGCCCAAATAAACACAATCAGAATGCAAAAGGTCAAGTCACAACTGATCCTGAAGAAATACGAAAGATTATTAGAGACTACTATGTACACTTATATGGAAACAAACTTGAAAACCTAAAGGAAATGGAGGACTTTCTGACATCACACAACCTCCCCAAGTTGAAACGAGAAGAAATGGAGACCCTAAACAGACCAATAACAATCCAAGAAATTGACTATGTTATAAGACTATTACCTAAAAATAAAAGCCCTGGACTAGATGGCTTTCCAGCAGAATTCTACAAAACATACAAGGAGGAACTGATACCAATCCTACTTGAAGTATTTCAGGCAATCAAGAAAGATGGAACTCTTCTCAAATCATTTTATGAAGCTAACATAACATTGATAAACAAACCAGATAAAGCTTCAACAAAGAAAGAGAACTACAGGCCAGTATTCTTGATGAACATTGATGCTACAATTCTCAACAAAATCCTAGCAAATCGAATTCAACAACACATCTCAAAAACCATCCACCATGATGAAGTAGGCTTCATCCCTGGGATGCAGGGCTGGTTCAACAATCATAAGACCATAAACATAATTAAATACATAAACAGATGTAAAAACAAAAACCACATGATTATATCATTAGATGCAGAAAAAGCTTTTGATAAAATCCAGCACCCCTTCTTGATAAAAACCCTCAAACATCTAGGCATAGATGGAACATACCTCAAAATAGTAAGAGCCATCTATGAGAAACCCACAGTCAGCATACTGATAAACAGACAGAAATTGGAACCATTTCCCCTGAAAACCGAAACAAAACAAGGATGCCCAATCTCACCATACACAAAAATCAATTCTAAATGGATCAAAGACCTAAATGTAAAACCTTTTCAGCATAGTGTTGGAAGTCCTAGTTAGAGTAGACAAGAGAAGGAGATCAGCAGTATCCAAACAGGAAAAGAGGACATCAAGTTATCCCTCTTTGCAGATAACATTATTCTATACCTCAAAAATCCAAAAGAATCTGTCAAAAAGCTTGCACTGATAAAGAACTTTGGCAAAGTCTCAGATAGAAAATAAATGTGCAAAAGACAGTAGCATTTCTATACACCAACAACAAATAAACAGAAACCCAAATAAAAAGCACAATCCCATTCACAATAGCCAGGAAAAAAAATCATATACCTTGGCATCTTCCTAACCAGAGACATGAAAGACCTTTGCAATGAAAACTACAAAACACTACTCAAAGCAATCAAAGATGACACAAACAAATGGAAAAATATTCCATGCTCATGGATTGGAAGAATCAAATTATTAAGATGTCCATCCCAAGATAATTTACAGATTTAATGCAATACCCATTAAATTGCCAGAAGCATTCTTTTCAGACCTGGAAACAACAATACAGGAATTAATATGGAACCATAAACTACCACAAATCACCAAAACAATCCTCAGCAAAAAAAAACAAAGCAGGAGGTATCATACTCCCATACTTTAAACCCTATTATAAATCTACAATAACCAAAACAGCCTCGTACTGGTACAAGAACAGGCATATAGACCAATGGAACAGGATAAAGATTCCAGAGGCAAAGCCTCAATTTCTCAACCAACTCATCTTCGACCAACAACTGGGGAGAGGAGAACTTATTCAGTAAATGGTCGGGGGAAACTAGCTGACCACATGCAGAAGATTAAAACAAGATCCCTATCACCATACACAAAAATCAACTCTAAATGGATCAAAGACCTAAACGTAAAACCTCAAGCCATAAGAACCTTAGAAAATGCAGGGGACACTCTTATGGAAATTGGAACTGGTCACCAATTCCTGATCAAAACCCCAAGTGCCCATGCCATAAGAGATAAGATAGACAAGTGGGAGCTCATCAAATGACAAGCTTCTGCAAAGCCAAAGAAACCATCAAGAGAGCGGAAGACAGCACACAGACTGGGAAAAAATATTTGCCAACTGTATGTCTGACAAAGGCCTAACATCTAGGATCTTAAGGAACTCAAACGTTCTGAAAAGAAAAAAACTAATAGTCTCATTACAAAATGGGCAAGAGATATGAATAGACACTTCTCAAAAGAAGACATACAAGCAGCCAACAGATACATGAAAAAAATGCTCAGCCTCACTAGTCATCAAAGAACTGTAAATTAAAACTATACTGAGATACCACCTAACTCCAGTCAGAATGACTACCATTAACAACTCAAAAAACAACAGATGCTAGAGAGGGTGCGGTGAAAAGGGAACACTTCTACACTGTTGGTGGGAGTGTAAACTAGTACAGCCTCTGTGGAAAACAGAGTGGCGATTCCTAAAAGATCTAAAAATCGACCTTCCATAGGACCCTGCAATCCCCTTACTGGAAATATACCCAGAAGAACTCAAATCACTCTATAAAAAAGATACCTGCACATGTATGTTTATCGCAGCATTGTTCACAGTAGCAAGAACATGGAACCAACTGTGCTGCCCATCAGAAGAACACTGGATAAAAAAATGTGGTACATATACACGATGGAATATTAAGCAGCCATAAAG
>CAUYQG010135914.1:0-22826 GCA_963574415.1 Tarsius wallacei
CCCCCCCCCCCCCCCCCCCCCCCCCCCCCCCCCCCCCCCCCCCCCCCCCCCCCCCAGACCGAGCGCGAGAGCGCGAGAGAGAGAGCGACAGCGAGAGAGAGAAGGAGGGAGGGACGCAGACCATTTCTTTCTAAATTTATATTATCTGCCTTACTTTTCTTGTCCCTTCTGCACAAAAGGTAACTGTTCAGTGTAAGATTAGAAAAGAAGGTCCTGATGCCCTGGATGGTACAAGACAAGTGCTTGTGGGCCAGTGTATATTTTGTGATACTTCTATTGTTAGACTTGAGCTAAGAAGATTTGAGTCAGACAAGACATCTAGATAGGAGGCAGGCCTGGTTCTTCTTTCTCTGTACAAGCCATTTTTAGAGTCTGCACTATAATTTATAACATGTAGATTTTAATTTCTAAAACACAAAATGTTAAAACTTTAATATTAAGTAAAGGTCTCTAAAATTAGGAGGTTGTGCTTAGGAAAAGCCCATCCATGAAAATTAAATGAACTGATTTGCTAAAGGTTTTTTACTAAGACATTTTATAAAATAAAACAGCCAAGAAGTTTGCAGCATGCATGCACAACCCCAGTGTAATAATTATGGTTTTAAAAGTTTCTATCTCTTGATAGAAATGATTCTTAATATTTCACTAGCTTAAAAAGCAGATGGTTCAGGAATATCATACTTTCATACTACTCAAAGTATTCTGTTTTACAGTTCTGGAAATATACTAGTAAATTTGAAAGTGTACTTAGCGTGATAAATCCAGCTCTTGAAAGGCTAGCATTTAAACTAGTATTACATCACAATAGTCTAAGCTTCAGGTGTATAATAATAAATTTATAATGATTAAAAAAATTTTTTTCTCCCTCTCCTACCTCACTTGTTTCTCATTTTTTCCAAACCCCAGTCCAATGAAGGCTTTGCAGCACAGCTGCTATCAGTTGGTGGAATGCCAGGAGTTTTTCATTGTCTTGTAACAGTGATTTGTTCCCAAAATATTCAGTTCTCTCCTCTATTTGGGATATTCTGGTTAATAGAATTGTAATATATACTAAACTTGGCTTACCAATCTTCAAAGGACCAAAGAACATCAGAATATTTATATTAAAATAGTAGTGAATGTAATTTAATCTTTTTCCTTTTTGATAATCCCTTTAGGAACTGAATACCCCCCAAGGGGTTCCATGAAACATCAGTTATAAATGTGGTGATAAAACAGCAGCACTTGCTAGTTAACAGAGATCTGGTTGACCGAATACTAGATAACAGAATTTGATATATCTCATAAATTAGGAAAAAAGTAGGTTGCATAAGTGCTATAGTGTCCAGGAAAAAAAGGCCCAGAGCCAAGAGTTCACATTTTAACCACATTAGAATCATGTTCCCAGAAAACAGCTCTGGACTATATGGTGTAAAATGGTCCCTCTAACTTTAATAGGGAGAAAGGGATGATGACTATTCCTTTTGGAATTTTTCCCTATAGGGGAAAATAATGCTCTGAATGGAAATAGGACTGAAAGGGAAGTGAAGGGTTAGGAAGTCATTCATGCCAATCGTGAAGATTTCCAGATTTTCCCACCAAGGAGTATAAGAGTTTCTTTCTCTTGATAGAAATGATTCTTAATAGTTTACTAGCTTAAAAAACAGATGATTAATTAATTAACAAGCAGGTGATTAGTTATGTGAGAAAGTAAGAGGGAATTATGTTTGGGTCTGTAATAAGTTTTTGAAGGGGAAAGGTCTATCTAAAGATCACTGTGATTTTTAAAATAGTATAATCACTACCTCTATCTCAGTTTTAGATTGAACCTCAACCTAAACAAAAATGCAACACATACATTTTAATGCAGCTATGTTTATAACTTTTGGCTACTAATTCTACTTGTATTTAAAAGTTGGTAGTTTGTAGCCCTTTTGGGGAAGGGGGTTATTATGTAAATCTAGGGAAATACTTCTTTACATTAGAGAGAAAATAAAAGTTGCAAACCCTCATCCAACTACTCTAAAATCAGAAAGATAATACTGTGAATTAACCAGGCCAGCTAGGTATAAAGAACTTGGGGGAGGCTTTGTGCAGTCTAAAGTCAGTCCTTGCTAACAACATGGAATTCAAGGTCATTTCTAAATATACTGTTATAATCCCAAAATTAAAGCCTTAATTAAAATTTGCAATGATTTTTTTGAAGAGGTTTAAGGTTTATAACAAGTAACACTTGTTTTTAACTGAATTTTTTGAAGTTCAACATAAGATGTATGAAGCATGTATTGTCTATTGTATTACTTATGTAGTCTGTAGTAGTTGTACCTCATAAATCAAAATTGCTAATTATAAATTTTAAAATTTTATTCCTTTTATAAGATTAGTGAATTGTGAACATACCAACACAGATGTATACAATTACCATTTTGCCCCATCTTGTCAAATCTATAGTACTTTAGTCATTTTAAAATATCACTTAAAAAGTTATTTTCATTTAATTGCTCATTTTTGGTTTCTTTAGGATGTGTGTGTTTGTGTGTGTGTGTGTGTGTGTGTGTGTAATTATGTAGGAGAAAGAGAACAGAAATATTTTGAGATTATTGGAGTCTTGACAATTCTTGCCAATTATGAATGACATGTAAAAAAATTAACAATTCACAGGTGAAATAGCCCAGTTTTTGGTATGTGCTCATAGTTTAGCATATGATGAAAAGCCAGACTATCACGTGCTCAAGAAAATTCTGAACCCAGATGGAACACCTTTAGGACCACTGGAATTTTCCACTAAAGGGCCGAGTATAAATGTGCTTACTACAGACAATCAAAAAGTAAGTCATGTGATTCCTGGGCTTCTATAATTACCTTCAATGAAACTTTTCTCTCAAATGAAATGGTTTTCTCTGACAACCAAGTTTCTTGTTCCTTATGTTTAATTCCTACTTCCCCAACTCAGCACCAAAAACGTTTGTTGAAAGTTTTTTGACCTATATTATTGTCTCATAGAGAAAAATACTAGGATATGTAGCCTACTGTGTTCTATTAAAGAAATAAAGCCATCACTATTGTCATAGAGATCTGACTAGGGTAAGGTTAAAGGCTAATCTGATGTTACTCATGAAAGCCTGCATTTGCTGCTTTTCTTAAGGTTTCCTTTAGGCATTGCCCTCAATGTTTGCTATGAGTTTGGCCAAAATTTGATGGTGATAATAGCCTTAGATTTATTAGATTAGTATTTGTATATGCTGATACTTCACTCTATATTAATAATTCTTTAGAAAATAAGAGCCACCATTTTTTAACTCTTTATTCTGCCGTCTTAAAACAGACTTTCTCACGCCAACTTAAAAACCAAAAAAAAGGAATTAGAACTTACAACAATACAAGAGAGGTAGGACTTCAAACATTCTTAAGAGAGTAGAGGAAACCAGATTACTTGACAGGCAACTGAATGTCCGTTTCTTGCTTGACACTATGCATATGCCAAAAAAGTGTGGAGGACATTTTTTTCCTGATATGTGTTCAATAAGGTAGGGTCACAATGCCATTCATTTTTAATATTTCTTGTGAACTTTGGATCATCACAAGTGTTCGTGAGCCAAGAATGCAGGATGCAAACTAATGTGACTGATAGGCTGCTAGATGAATGGTGAGTCAAGTATCAGTGCACAGATGGTTCTGATTTGCTGAATTTTGTAGCTGCTGCAACTGAAGACATAAAATATCCTTCTAGTCATAAATTAGCTCTTTGGAAGCAAAACCTTGGCACCAGAGCTTTACAACCTTCAATTAGTAGGAAAAGAAGTATTTGAATGACTGTGGTATTGACATCTGTAGGCCTGCATAGTAATCATTCCTAATAGAAGAGAATATCTGTTTGAGGAGGTTTTGCATGGCTAATTAACTACCAGTGAGAATATGTAATTTTTTCATGATCTCCTGATTGTCACCTTTCTCTCATGATACAATTACATTTTATTGTAGCAAGTGCCTCACAAACCAATTGTCAGCACTATTTACGTATTGCAGAAGGCAGAACAAAAGTTCATGTTTAATAAAAAGCCACTGGATTTTGATCTTGGTAATTACTGAGACTTATTTTAACAGTTTTATTGACTTTTGTGTTTTTATCACTTTTGCAACAAAACAAAGAGCCATTTCCTTGACATAGTATTTCCCTTGCAATAATGGTCACCACTTAATCTACACTAATTTAAGTAATTTTTTTCTTTTTTGTAGTTTTTCAGTTTCATAAACTTAATTGAAATATAAAAGAAGCCATTTTAAAAACTGATAGCTATATCCTCTGATATAAAATTCTAATTATTATCCGCTAGAGTTTCAGTTTCATCAAATTCAAAGGGTGTTTGTTGTGAAACATTTTTAGATACAGAGAATAGAACATAAAACATTGTTTTCCAACAAGCCTCCAACAAAAATATTTTATTCCTTCCTTTTTATTAGAGCATTTTGATTATGAGTAAAAAGAAAACACTTAAGAATAATACACACTCTTAAGACCTTAGTTAATTTCTGTTAATAATGTGATCAGCCTGGATATATATAGACAGTAAGATGATTTGGAGATATATTTCACAGCAGATCAATATTTATTAACAACTTTTTTTCTCTGGTACATTAAGTGCACAAATATATTTAATAATGATAGTATAAAATAATAGGTTAACCAATGTGGCTAAACTTTATCTTAATTTTTATTTTTAAAGTTTACAGATTTTGTAATGCTGTGAAAACCAAACCCAAAAATGTTCAAAAGCAAACTATGATAATATAAACCGTCCTGTACCCAGTTTCCCTGAATCATGCAAGTATAGGATGATTTCCACAATAGATCACTTCCATAGCAAAAGTAATTCCATAATGAATAGCAACCACATGGCTCCAAATTTCTGTCTTTTTAGTCACAGACAGAATGCCCTTATTAGCAACTAAAAACATTTCTGTACATCAATTTAATATGGAGTTATAGCTTTATAATTATATAGATATATTGTTACTTAACAGACTAGTGAATGTACTTTTTGGACAAAGATATTTAAAAATAAGACATTGAGCCAGAAAAGGTATACAGATATAAATAAAATGATTCTGTGATTCACTATTCAAAGGAATTAGGAATGTTTGATTTTTTTTTCATGTTATTTTGCTCATTACAAGTGAAACTTTTGCTAAGAGAAACAGTATTTTTAAGAAAATCTCAGCAAATTCACGTCATCTTTTTGCAAAAGACAAAGGTTTTTTTTGTTTTTGTTTTTTTCCTCTAACACTGAATTTTACTAGACACCATAAACTGTTCTCTGTAGACTGAGTCTTTCTCTTGAAGTATCCATATACTGTTAACTAGAGTTAAATTGGAAATGAATTTGTGTCAAGGTAGTAGAGATAGTGGTATTTTTTTTTCTTGAAAAACAAGTCTTGGCCTGGCACGGTGGCTCATGCCTGTAATCCCAGCACTTTGAGAGGCTGAGGTGAGAGGATTGTCTGAGCCCACGTGTTCGAGACCAACCTGGGCAACTTGGTGAGACCTCATCTCTACAGTAAATAAAAAAATTAGCTGGGTGTGGTGGCACATGCCTGTAATTCCTGCTACTTGGAAGGCTGAGGCAGAAGGGTCACCTGGGCCCAGCAGGTTGAGGCTGCGTTGGCCGTGAGTGAGCCACTGCACTCCAGCCTGGGTGACAGAGTGAGACTCCTACTCAAGAAAAAATAAAAATAAAAGAAAAAGAAAAAGAAGCCTTTTAGGATATTTCCTTGAATAAAACGTATAGCTGAAGTCACTTGCAATTAGTTCTGGGGCCTCCTGAGTTAGCATTGTCAATCAAATTAGAATAGTCTCTCATCAGGACCACCACAGACCGTTTATGCCACTCACTGGGATTTACTGTCCAAAATTCACTGAAGGAAACCATATTTCAGTAAGAATGCTTATTGAGGTAAGCTAAAGCTCTAGAATTCTCAGATGAGAATGAATGTTAAAGCCAAGTTGGAATATAGTATTATTGAAAGCCCCAGTTCAACCCTTGAATAAGCTACTTTTCAAGAGCCAGTGGATCCTTTTATCAGTTTATCAATGTCTCCCTCATTGTTATGGCGCCTGAACCCATATTGTAATAATGTAGACACTTGGGCATAATGAGCCCCCTATCCTTCCCAAATGCTTTGCCTAGGTGGAGGAGTATCTGCAGGTCAAAGCTAAGATGTTCAAGTCATCCTACATTTCAGACAGGAAAAGTTTATTTCTTCATTCATCCTAAATCTGAGGTTCTCACAGCAAATCCAAGGGTAAATATATTATTATTGGTAATAGTATATTTGTATTGAAATATATTATTGGTAGTAGTATATTTATATTGAATTTAACAGCTTACACAATTCTTTCCTGAGCTTTAATTTTCAAAATAATTCTATGAACTTTTCTTCATGTTTACTTTCTGCATTTGAGGAAAGTAAAATATACATCCATATTAGAAGCACATTGTTGGCTTATTAATTTTTAGGAATCCAAAAGTATTCTTGATTTTATAGAACAATGTGAAGTTCCAGTGCAAAATGAAATAAAAACTACCTCATTTGAATAGCTGCTTTCTTGAAAATCACACACATTTGGATACTATCCTTCTATTTAATAATGTGGGATGCCTGGGGTGCTTTCTATATTTACTTTTATATCTTTGAGAAAAAGTTTCACTGTGTTCACAATTAAGAATTAAACTTTAGCCCACTTCACTCTTACCATTTTAAAAGTTTCCCTAGAAATAGAAATTTCCCATAAATTGGCTATCATTTTGTTTATTAACTAGAAGTGCTCATGGCAGTGCCACCTAACCATTCAGCCAACTAACAGCAAATCCAGGAGGTATCATCTCTTCCAGGAAACTTCACAGAGGACTAAGTATATTATGCTGAATTTTGTTTATATGTCAGAAGCTCCCAGGGCAAAAACTATTATACCTAAAATGCCTAGCATTATAGGAGGCACTAAAAACCTCAATAATATCTTACCTAAAAATAGAACTACCAGCAATCCCACTTCTGTGTACATATCCAAGGGAAATGAAATCAGGATGTCAAAGATATATCTGCACTGCTGTGTTCATTTCAGTATAATCCACAATAGTCAAGACTGGAAACACCTCAAGTGAATGGATAAGAAAACGTGGTATATATACAATGGAATATTATTTAGCCATTAAAAGAAGGAAATTCTGCCATTTGCAGCAACATGGATAAATCTGGAGGACATTATGTAAGTTAAATAAGCCAGACAGAAGGACAAATGCTATATAATCTCTTGTATATATAGAATTTTAAAAAGTGAAACTTATAGAAAGCAGAGAATAAACAGTAGTTGTCCGGAGATAAGCACTGGGGAAAAATGGAGATGATGTTAGTCGAAGGGTCCAAATTTCAGTTATAAGATGAATAAGTTCTGGGGATCTTAATATACAGCATGGTGACTTTAGTGAATGATACCATATTATATTCTTTTTGTTTTTTTCAAGTGAGAGTCTCACTCTCTCTCCCATGTAGGAATACAGTGGCACTCTCACAGCAGCCTCTCACTGCAGCCTCGACCTGCTGGGCTCAGGTGATCTTTCCACCACAGCCTTACAAGTAGGGGGAACTACAGGCACGCACCACCATGCCCAGCTAGTTTTTTGATTTATTGTAGTGACAAGGTCTTGCCAAGTTGCCCAGGCTGGTCTTGAACCCCTAGTCTTAGTCAGTCCTCTCACCTTGGCCTCCCAAAGTGCTGGGATTACAGGTGTGAGCCACCCCACCCAGCTGTACTGTATTCTTGAAATCAGCTAAAAGGGAGTAGATCTAAGTATTCTCTTCACACACAAAAAATTGGTGACTATGTAAGGTGATGGATATGCTAATTAACTTGATTATGGTAATCATTTCATAGTGTCTGTATATATCTAAACATCATGTTGTACACCTTAAATGTATACAATTTTTGTCAGTTATATCCTAATAAAGCTGGGGGGAATCTCATCTAATACTTCATAATATAGAGCACATTTTTAGTGATTGGTAAGCCAGTGTTTTCATAGGATAAAACTATGTGCATCAACCTTGGGAGACTTTGTTTCACTCTAATGGAATGATGCACATTTATTACTAATATGATTTCATTGGTAAAGCGGCTCAGAAGATGGTGTCACATCAATTTTTCCAGTAGTTTGGGAGGTTGCACGTTAGAAATAAAGAATCCCTGTGTGATTAGGAAACATTTCCAATCTGCAGGTTCCTGAAAGGCAGTGGTTTTGCCATCCTCTGATAAGCTGGGATCCTGGAGGAGGAGGGAATAAAGAATGGTGTTGTGACAATTTAGACCTAACCACAAAACACCAGCATATTTTAAAGGGAAGGAGTGAACTCACTTGGCAATAGAAGCTCAAAATTGAGAGACTGCAAATTAAGGCTCTGCTTGCCCAGCCAATGTAATTCATTCTCTATTTTGGCACTGGCTACTCCATTATTTCCCCTTGTGCTGTTCCTATCTTTTGCCCCCTATTTAACCCATGAAAAAAGGTGATGGCACTTTCAGCTGCTGTAAACATAAAGCTGCTGAACAAATGCTTCATATAAGGACCTTCACTGTAGCTTTCAATCTTCCAGCTGTATTGTGGGATCTGCCCTTGTATTTCTGTTTCTACTTCAAGGTTATTGAGAGTCAGTCATCCCCCAGATATCTCCATGGTGTGAAAAAGAAACCTTAGAGATAGCAAGCTTGCTGTAGAACTTAACCTCTGGTGCTGGTACACAGTATTAGATGACATGAACTGTTATTCATCTTGCTCAAAGGTTAAACTACCTACACAAAAAAGTAAGCAACATCACAAGCTCCTTTTATACTTTCGCATTAATTAGGTTCACTCCAATGATAGAAAACTGTCTAAGATTTTAATTAATAAGAATTTAAACTACAAAGATGTACTGGATCCACTCCCAGCAAAGGTTAATAATGAGTTTATGTGCAGTTTTAAAATGTGACAATATTCTGTAAAAAATGTTGTTTTCAGTAAGCAGTTGTCTGCAGATAAGAGATAATTCCTAAAGAGTGCATAGCCGTGAGACTAATTTTAATTGGTCTTGTTCTATTGGTGAAGAAGGATTTGGATCTTGCCAACTATTATACTTTTTCCATACCATTCATTTGTTGCTTTCCTCTTTATTTCTTTCTTTTAGTGCTTGACAAGTTTACAATTTTCAAGAATCTAGACATAATGCATTTTTTAAAGAAGTGTCAAAAGTTTTCATTTTACATTATTACTTACTCTACACTAACAGGTTGATTCACGAAAGGCTACAACAAAGCAAATCAATCAGATGCAAAATAGGTTAATAGGAAATGAAGTCGACAGAGAGAGAAGTGCTGAGTCCCGTGCAATGCGGAGAAAAGTGCAAAGGGAGGAGAAGCTGAGTGGATTGATGAACAGTGAAGCAGCTCAGGTGAGAGGGGTGGAGGTGGGCTTTTGTTTGTTTTCTTTTCTTTTTACTTAATGTTACATTAGTATATGCCCTTTGGGAATAAAGACATTTTCTTTTCTCCTGAGGGCCAAGGTTGTATAGTTTTGTTAAACGAGAAAGGGTTAGCAAATATCCTAGCCAACTGATAAAATCAAAGCAGCCGACACCAGTTATAGAAACAGAATAGCAGTGAGCACATTTGCCTTCAGATCTGATTTCTTTCTTTATCCTACGAATATAATTAAGTGTACTTAAATTTCTTATGCCAGCTATGATCCATTAGGGACTCTTAACATATTCTATACTTCTACATTGGATCCTCAAGTCTAACCCTTATAAGCAAATATTAGTAAAGTGTTTCCCTGTCAATATGTATTCTAAATGATATATCTGTTATATCATTCAACCATTGGGGTGAATAGTGACTTACCTTTAGCAGACGACTTATTCAAGCAACAGCAGAAATCCTTCCTAATCTTACCTTTTTTGACAAGAAGAAGCAGCACACACTGCATTTATATCTATTGTGAAAAATATTTAATTTTTTTCAAAATGACTGACATTTCATATGACTTATACACCATCATTTTCCTCAAATGATTTGAGGTAGTTTATAGTATGAAACTATAAATTATTTAATACCCTACCTTGTATACCCTACCCCCAAGAAAAATTGATATATCAGGCAGCTGGGATGTTAATCACTAGACTGAACACTGAATTTGGCTCTGAACTTTTTGGCAGCTGAGGCAAAAATTAGAAGCATAGTAGTTATGTATTCCTCATTCAACCAGCAAACATGCAAGTTTATCCAGAGACAAATTTTTTTTTTTTTTTTTTGGTGCTAATAGGAATCTTTTACTTTTATTCTGTTAAAAAAATAGTGGTATTATTTGTTTTTTATTTTACATTTATATAACAAAATCTACTTCAAGTGGGCATATTTTATAGTTGCTATTTGTAAAATTAAAGACAAATATTTCTTGGTGACAAAATTTAGAGCTTCTAAATCCCTCTAGTTGATTCTAGAGTCTAGATTTTAGATTATTTCTCAACTCTCACTATGTACCAGAATCACCTAGTGTGTAGGGGTAGGGAGGTGCTATAAAGATACTGATGCTCAGGTTTCAAACAAAGAAATGGATTCATTTTGGCTGGGGTGGCAGTGGGATATGTATGTGTAGATTTTACCACTCCCAGCCAAAATGAATCCTTTCCCACTCAGTTCCCTGACCCCGGGTAATGTTTAGACATTCTGATTCTCATCTCTAGATTTGTTTTGTTTCTTCTAGAATTTCATATAAAGGTAATCATATAGTATAAGAGGAAGGACCCCCAAAAACCCAGAATTATCTTTTGGTGGGTGGGCCCCTTATAGTACAGGCTTCCCCCGCTAGGTGAGTGTCTAGGAACCCATCAGCATCATTGTACCAGCAAGTGTTGGGAGAGGCTGCATTTGGCTTCAGTGAATTATTTATGGAGATTCTTTCAACGGGTTTGCTCATTTCATGATAGGTGATTTACACGAGTAATCTGCCACCACTGTGCTGAGTGTTTAGCAGTTTTTGACCAAAAATGGCATGACTCCATGCCCCATTCTCCCTATTCACCCAATCTCGCCCTGAGCAACTGGGGATTTTTTTTTTTGGTTTCCCCGGATGAAAAGAGTCCTGAGAAGGAAATGTTTTGCCGATGTGGAAAAGGTGAAACAAAAAATAGCCTTCTAGTGAAGGCATCAAAATTGACGAGTTCAAAAACTGTTTTGAGCAGTGGAAAAAGCAAATGAATAAGTGTAGTGCATCAAACAGAGAATACTTTGAAGGTGGCTGAAGTTTAAACATGTAAGAATAGGTATGCAATTTTTAATAAATAAATTCCGGGGTTTTTTGGATCTCCCTCATACTTACTTTTGTGTCTGTCTTCTTTCACTCAGCAAGTTTTTTGAGATTTATTCATATGCATGCATGTATTAGTAATCTGTTCTTCTCATAGCTTAGTAGTACTCCATTGTGTAATTACATCATAATTTACATGCTCATTCTCCTACTAATGGACACTTGGGCTATTCCTGGTTTCTGCTGCCATGAATATAGTTGCTATGAACATTCTGTCACAAATCCTTCTGTGGATATGTTTCAGATCTCCTGAGCTGTGGTGTTGATTGTCATAGGACAAGGGTATGTTCCATTTTATAAAAAGCAGACAAATAGTTCTTGAAAGTGACTGTACCGTTTTATATTCCTGCCAGTGATTTGTGGCTGTTCTACTTCCTTTCCAATATTTGGTGTTGTCAGTCTTTTTAATATTAAACATTCTAATATGTGTATTAGTATCTTATTGTGGCTCCAGTTATCATTCATCTGATGTCTAAGAATTTTGAGCAGTTTTGCATGTTTTTACCAGTCATTCATATGTCTTTTCTTATGAGGTGTTTTTTTCAAGAGTTATGACCCATTTTATTTGGATATTTGTCTTTTTATTATGGTGCTGTAGGAGCTTTTTACACATTCCATATACAAGTCTCTTGTCAGATATCTGTAATGTAGGTGTCATCACCTAGCATGTAGCCTGCCTATTCATTTATGTAATAGTGTCTTAAGATAAGCAGAATCTTTTTTTATTATTTATTTTTATTTGAAGTTCAATTCATCATTTTTTCTTTAATTTTTTTTCTATATAGAAGCCTAAGAGATCTTTGCCTACCTCAATGTCACAAAGTTATTTTGCTATATATTCTTATGGTAGGTTTATAGTTTTAGCTTTCGTTGTTGAGGGTATGAACCATCTCAAATCAATTCTTTTTTTTTTTTTTGAGTTGGAGTCTTGCTCCATTCCCCAGGATGGAGTACAGTGGCGCACTTACAGCCACCACAGCCTCCACCTGCTGGGCTCACTCAATCCTTCCACTTCAGCCTTCCAAGTAGCTAGAACTACAGGTGAACACCACCATGCCCAGTTAATTTTGTAATTTATTGTAGAGATGAGGTCTCACCGTGTTGCCCAGGCTGGTCCCAAACTTGTGGGCTCAGGCAATCCTCTTGTCTCGGCCTCCCAAAGTGCTGGGAGTCACCATGCCCAACCTTCAAATCAGTTCTTGTGTATTATATGAGGTAGGGGTTGAGATTCATTCTTTTCCATATAGCTTGCACCATCATTTGTTGAAAAGATGTTCCTTTTCCTAATTGAATTTCTTTGGAACCATTTTCAAAAGTCAGCTAACCACATAACTGTGGGCTTATTTTTGAACTCTGTTTTCTTTGGTTTTATTTGTCTTTCCTCATACCAACACTATACTGCATCAGTTACTATAGCTTTACAGCAAGTTCTAAAATTAGAAGTAAAAGTCCTTCAACGCTTTTATTTTTATTTATTTATTTTTGAAAACTGCATTGGCATTTTTTTTTTTTTTTTTAGGAAGATGACCAACTAGAGCCAGCTAAAATGTGCTCCTCCCACGGAGTAAACCAAGATAGAGAGAGTTTCCTTGGCACCCATAGAGGAGCAGGACCAGCAGCGTGCCCCACAACTTATCAAAGAAGTGATAATAACCATATAGTGCAAAGAGAAAAATCAGTTGACCTGGACTGGAATTGGCCAGACTTTCAGCTGGATCATGGCACAGACCACCAGCAGCTTCCAGATGCAGTAGGGAAGGTGAGTGGGGGGAATTCAGGACTTTTGTGCTCCTGCCACAGATTTGGAGGGCTCTCTCAGCCTTGTGGAACTCCAGTTCCTTCCTGGAAACTGCTTTACCAGCCATGCTCTGCTGAAACCCACGTGGAGTCGTTCAGGAAAAAAAAGCCCTGAGCATCTCCAGCTGCCATATCCCAGGAACTCAACGCTTGCTGGTGGCTACTTTCTAGCCAGCCTGGGAAGTGATGGGCCCCAAGGCCAAACTGCAAAGTGGCAGACAGTTCCTGGGAAGGCCTGAGTTTGGCTATACTTTGACATTTGGAAGGCAAACTGCCTGTGGCTAAGGTGAGGGAGCCAAGTGGAAATCTTTGCCACAGAAACCTCTCACCCCCGAGGTAAACTGTTTTGTGCCGCATTGGCACAACAGCATTACCCTAGTGACCAGGGACTCCCTGCCAATCCCCACTGGGGTAGCCAAAACTACACACTAGTATGGAGCTTGAGCTCTTCCCCTCTGCCCTGCACCTCCCTTGAAGTTTCAAAACAGAAAATTTGGGTAATCTTCAGAGCCCTGCCCACCACCTAGTTTGGCTGGTCACTTCCTTGGAGTGACACAAGCCAGGCAGAAAGACCACAGCCACCATTGCAACTCACATTCTCCCACAAGCACCACTTCTGGCCTGAGGTTAATAGCACAGCCCATCCTATCTGATATAATACCTCAACTTTGAGAAAGGTCTGATCCCAGACCCCAGCTAACACCACTATGTAAGCTACCCCAACCACTCAGGATGCTGTGAGCCTGTGCAAGTTACCCAGTACAGTACTACCACAGCTGGCAATTAAGAAACTTACCACACCAAGGCTATATACAAGGGTAGACCCCCCAAAATCTGGAATTTATTTATAAAAAATTGCATATTTAATCTTACATATTTAAATTTCAGTCACCTTTAAAATACTCTCTGTTTAATGCAGTACATGTGTCCAGATGGTTTTTCCATTGCTCAGAACAGTTTTTTAACTCATCAATTTTAATGCCTTATAGTGCTTCTGCCTTCTTTTGTTTCACCTTTTCCACATTGGCAAAATGTTTCCCTTTGAGGACTTTTTTCATCCAGGGAAAGAAAATGTCACCTTGGATGAGATCAGATGAATAGAGAGTATGGAGCATGGGGGTCATGTCGTTTTGGGTAAAAACTGCAGAACACTCAAAGTGATGTGGGCAGGTAGTCTGTGTAAATCATGAAATGGGCAAACCTGTTGAAAACTTATCATGAAATGGGCAAACCTGTTGAAAGAATCTCCAAAAATAAATTCACTAGAACTGAATGCAGTCTCTCACAACAATGCTAGCTGGCACATTAATACCAGTTGGTTCCTAGAACACTAATCTAGGAGGGGAAGCCTGAAATACTAGGGGCCTGTCCTCTAAGATTTCTTGTTTTTTGGTTGCCCTTTGTATAACTAAGGAATCCCTACAATGCCTACACCAGCCCCTCACCAACCTCAAATAAGAAGAAATAGTCTACTCAAATAAGAAGAAACTAGGAAAATAATTCTGACTATATGGAAAAAAATGGATTTCTTCAGTATCCTCAAAAGACCGCACTAACTCTTCAGCAATGGACCTTAACCCCAGAATGAAACTTTTGAAATTTCAGAGATAGAATTCAATGGGTTGATTATAAAATTGCTCAATGAGATTGGGGAGAAAGTTGAAATTAAATACAAAGAAATTTTAAAAACTATTCAGGGATATAAGGATGCAATAACAAGTCACCTCACCTGACCCTGCATTCACTTGTGCCTTGATCTTGGACTTCCCAACCTCCAAAACTATGGTGATGGAACAGGTTGGACTGTGAGAGTATCTGTAAAAGGGAGTGTCCATAAAGACTCCCTGCATGAGTGGGTGTATGCCAGTGGGTTAGTGAAAGTCCATCTGAGAGGAGACTTGGGTTTATATACCCAGGACTTTCCTCCGGAGGTGACTGCAGCCCCCCACCACCCTGAGATTAAAGCTGCCAGTACACAGGATCATCTGCTGCTCTCGGGACTCTCCTGAGAAAAGCCCGCACCCAGCCCACACCATTACCTGGAGCCCCCAATTCGTGGAGAGAGAAGATCAGGGAGAACTGAGGAGGAGCCCTACCACCATCAGTGAGGAAACGCCAACCAGAGCCATTTTCTCTGTCCTGGGCCCAGACAGAGACCTGCATTGCCCTGCCTACTTCCACCCAGCCTCCATCTTGGGACCTAGAAGTAATATCATCAAACTCAGAGAGATAAAAGCACCTCCCCACACTGAATCAGACACAGACACATCAGATCTGAGTGGGAGACTTGACAGGCAGCAAGCCGGGTGAGTCCAGATCTGATCCACCTGTCTCCCACAGTAGGCCTGGGGCTTCTGACCCACACTAAGAGCAACCCTATCAGACTGTCCTGTGAGCAAAGGGGAGGGGCTGGAGAGCAGAGCTGAAAGGAAGTTGGGCTTACAGAAATGACCTCAGAGTGAGTTTTGTTTTTTTTGTTTGTCTGTTTGCTTGTTTTTTGTTTTAGTTTTTTTTCTCTCTCTTCTGCTTTTGATTATGATTTCATACTTGCTTTGTTTCTGTTATTGCTATTTTTTTAGACTGCTTGTGTACTAGTATTTTTGAGGGAGAGTACATCAGTAGGGGGGTTTTGTCAGTTTCTATATTTGTATGATTCTGTGTATGTTTTAGTTTTTTTTATCTTTTATGTCTTTGTGTCTCTTTTCATGTTTTAGTTGGTATGCCTTTCTTTTTTCCCTCTTATTTTTCACTCTCTCCAGCTTCCTCTCATCCCCATCTTTCCTTTTTTCATTCTTTTGCTTTTTCTTACCTCATTTTGCTTTCAGGGGGCAAACCTATATCCCCACTGCATGGACAGATTGTAAGATAGTGGGAAGTAGGTTCCAGGGGGCCAACACATCTGTCAGGGGATACTGGGATCTGCAGATAAGTTTCTGAATTACAGCTCCCCCCTCAATTACAGCTCAAAACTGCAAAAGTACAGCCTCCCACCCACAATCCACTTTCAGAATTGAACAAAGTCAGAGGATCCACATAAGGAAGAATAGGAGATTGAGCAAACAGAAGTAAAAGCTACCTCCCCATAATCCCTGAACAACAGAACGAAAGAAGAGGGAAAAAAGAGAAAAATCTACACAAATGAAGAAAAACCAAAAGAAGAATATGGGTTTCACATAGACCCCTGGGAAGTCAGCCACTGAGAATATAGACTTTAGAATGCAAACAATGAAGAACCCCCAGAATGACTGGTCTCAAATCATAAACCTAGATATCAAGACATTAATAGAGAGAATAAATAGAATTGAGGAGTGATAAGAGGAAAGAATGAAGGAGTTGATAACTTAGATAACAGCAATAAAGAACACAGTGAATGAAATAAATAACAACTGATAAATATGGAAGCAGAATTAGCCAAGTGGAAGAAAGAATTGCAGAGCTTGAGTAACAAAGTATGGAACTAACTCAAACTGTCAAAAATAGAAAAGCTTAAAAAACAGAGCAAAACTTTCAATAGATGAGTGATTATTTTAAGAGGATGAACCTAATAGTAATTGGACTTCCTGAGGCAGGTAGAGAGACAGAGACCACCCTGGAACAAACATTCCATGAAATTATCCAAGAAAATTTGCCTTATCTCATCAGTGACATGGCCATTCAAACACAAGAGATTCAGAGAACCTCTGCAAGACGACAAATGAGTAGACCAACTCATAGACACATAGTAAATTGCCTACACAAAGTAGGTCTAAGAGAAAAAAATCCTAAAGGCAGCAAGAGAAAAAAGTCGGACTACTTACAGGGGAAGACCAATTAGAATAGAAACAGACTTATCTACAGAAACACTTCAGGCGAGGAGAGCTTGGAGCCCAGTCTTAAAAGTTCTCAAAGATAAACAATTTCAACCAAGAATTACCTACCCAGTTAAGCTAAGCTTCATCAGTGAAGTAGAATCAAAATCTATCCCAGACATTCAATCCCTAAGAACTTATGCTGCCTCCAGAACGCACAAACAACAATAACAAACTCTATAAGAACTTCATGACAGGGATAAACTCTCACATTTCAATAATTAGCCTGAATGTGAATGGACTAAATGCATCACTGAAAAGACATAGAATAGCAAAATGGATAAAATATCATGAGGCAACAATATACTGTCTTGAAGACAGTATAATGGGTAAACTTGGAAATCAAAACAGAGATTAAAAGATACTTGGAAACAAATGAAAATGGGGTGCCAAGAAAACAGTACTAAGAGGGGAATGCATATCTCTACAAACACACACGAAGAAAATGGAAAGATCACAAGTTAACAGCCTAACAAGTCACCAAAGGGAGCTGGAAAGCAAGACCACCAAAACCCTAACTTCGGCAGAAGAATCCAGACCCCCAAAATAAAAGCCCAAATTTGGGACATAGAAGACAAAAAGGTAATACAAAAAAAAAAAAAATCAACGAAACAAAAACCTGATTCTTTGAAAGGATAAACAAGACTGATGGTCCCCTAGCTAGACCCACCAAGAAAAGGAGTGAAAAAGCCCAAATAAACACAATCAGAAATGCAAACGATCAAGTCACAACTGACCCTGAAAAAATACAAAAGATTATCAGAGCCAGTGTACACTTATATGCAAACAAACTTGAAACCCTAAAGGAAATGGAAGACTTTCTGACATCACACAACCTCCCCAAGTTGAAACAAGAAGAAATCGAGACCTAAATAGACCAATAACAACCCAGGATATTGACTATGTCATAAGAAAACTACCTACCAAAAAAAAAAAGCCCTGGACCAGATGGATTTCCAGCGGAATTCTACAAAACATACAAGGAGGAACTAATACCAATCCTACTGAAAGTATTCCAGGCAATTGAGAATGAAATAAATAACAACTGATAAGTATGGAAAAATTGAGAAGGATGGAACTCCCCCCAAGTCAATTTACAAAGCTAACATTACATTGATTCCCAAGCCAGGTAAAGATCCAACAAAGAAAGAACTACAGGCTAATATCCTTGATGAACATAGATGCTAAAATTTTCAACAAGATCCTAGCCAATCAGATCCAACAACACATCACGAAACTCATCCACCATGACCAAGTAGGCTTCATCCCCAGGATGCAGGGCTGGTTCAACATTTGTAAGACCATAAACGTAATTAAATACATCAACAGAAGTAAAAACAAAAACCACATGATTATATCATTAGACATGGAAAAAGCTTTTTATAAAATCTGGCACCTTTTCTTGATAAAAACCCTTGGACATCTAGGCATAGATGGAACATACCTCAAAATAATAAGAGCCATCTACAAGAAACCCACAGCCAGCATACTGCTAAACAGACAGAAATTGGAACCATTTCCTCTGAAAACCAGAACAAGACAAGGTTGCCCGCTCTCACCCCTACTTTTCAACATAGTTTTGGAAGCCCTAGCTAGAGCAACAAGACAAGAGAAGGAAATCAGGCATATCCAAATAGGAAAAGAGGAAGTCTTTCAGATGACATGACCTCTTTGCAGATGACATAATTCCATACCTAGAAAATCCAAGAGAATCTGTTAAAAACCTCATTGCATTGATAAGGACTTTGGCAAAGTCTCAGGGTATAAAATCAATGGGCAAAAGACAGTTGCTTTTCTATACACCAACAATAAACAGAAACCCAAATAAAAAGCACAATTCCATTCACAATAGCCAGAAAAAAAATTAAATACTTGGCATCTTTCTAACTAGAGACTTGAAAGACTTTTACAATGGAAACTACAAAACACTGCTCAAAGAAATCAAAGATGACACAAATAAATGGAAAAATATTCCATGCTCATGGATTGGAAGAATCAACATTGTTAAGATGTCCATCCTATCCAAAGCAATCTATAGATTTAATGCAATACTTATTAAATTACCAGCAACATTCTTCTCAGACCTGGAAACAATAATACAGGAATTCATATGGAACCATAAACAACCACGAGTCACCAAAACAATCCTCAGTAAAACAACAACAACAACAACAACAACAAAAGCAGGAGGTATCATACTCTCAGACTTTAAACTTTATTATAAAGCTACAATAATCAAAATAGCCTGGTATTGGTACAAGAAAAGGCATATAGACCAATGGAACAGGATAGAGATTCCAGAAGTAAAACCTCAATTTCTCAACCCACTCATCTTCAACAAAGCCTCCACCACCAACCAATGGAAAGAGGAGAACCTATTCATTAAATGGTGCTGAGAAAACTGGCTGACCACATGCAGAAGATTAAAGAAAGACCCTACCTATCACCATACACAAAAATAAACTCTAAATGGATCAAAGACCTAAACATAAAACCTCAAACCATAAGAACCTTAGAAAATGCAGGAGACTCCCTTATGGAAATTGGAACTGGCAACCAATTCCAGATCAAAACTCCAAGTGCCCATGCACTTAAAAGATAAGTTAACAAATGGTACCTCATCAAACTGGCAAGCTTCTGCAAAGCCAAAGAAACCATCAAGAGAGTGGGGAGATAGCCCACAGACTGGGAAAAAAATATTTGCCAAATGTATGTCTGACAAAGTCCTAACAGGATCTACAAGGGACTCAAATGTGCCAAAAAGAAAGAAAACAATCAGCCCCATTACAAAGTGGGCAAAAGATATGAATAGACACCTCTCCAAAGAAGACATATGAGCAACTGACAGATACATTAAAAAATGCTCAGCTTCACTAGCTGTTAAAGAAATGCAAATTAAGCCGGGCTCGGTGGCTCAGCCTGTAATCCCGCGCCTTGGGAGGCTGAGGTGAGTGGATTGTCTGAGCCTGTAGGTTCGAGACCCGCCTGGGCAAGCGAGACCTCATCTCTACAATAAATCAAAAAATCAGCCGGGCATGGTAGCGCGTGCCTGTAATTCCGGCTACTTGGAAGGCTGAGGCGGAAGGATCGCCGGAGCCCAGCAGGTCGAGGCTGCGGTGGCCGGAAGCAGCCACTGCACTCCAGTTTGGGCGACAGAGTGAGACTCTGACTCAAAAAAAAAAAAAAATGCAAATTAAAACTACACTGAGATACCATCTAACTCCAGTCAGGATGGCTATCATCAATAACAAAAAACAACAGATGCCGGAGAGGATGCAGTGAAAAGGGAACACTTCTACACTGTTGGTGGAATTGTAAACTATTGACCTTACATATGACCCCACAATCTCCCTACTGGGAATATACCCAGAAGAACTCAAATCACTCTGTAAAAAAGATACCTGCACATGTATGTTTACTGTAGCATTGTTCACAGTAGCAAGAACATGGAACCAACCGTGCTGCCCATCAAAAGAGGACCGGGTAAAAAAATGTGGTACATATACATGATGGAATATTACACAGCCATAAAGAACAAAACCAGGAACTTCGCAGCAACCTTGATGGACTTAGAGTCTGTAATACTGAGTCATCTTTCACAGGAACAAAGAACTGAGTATCACATGTTCTCACTCATAAGCAGACCTTGAACAATTATTGTAATACTAAGAGAAAAGCATTGGCAGTAGCGGGAACCTGCTGGGGGTGGGGTGGAGTAGTGGGAATTTGTCTGGGGAAGGCGGGGCACACCTCATCAAAAAGAGTACCTGCGTAATGAACATTTGTATACCTAACCCTGAATTGTACCCCCCATCATTAAATTAAAAAATTAAAAGTTAAAAAAATAAAACTATTCAGGGCATGAATAAAAAATTCTTCAAAGTGATAGACTATACCTTTAAAAGAAAAAAGCTGAAATTCTGGAAATGAAAGACTCATTTAGAGAAATACAAAATTCAGTGGAAAGTTTTAACAGTAGACTAAAACAAGTAGAAGAAAGGATCACAGAACTTGAAGACAAAGCTTCAAATAAACCATGTCAGACAACAATAAAGAAAAAGAGTCAAGAAAATGGAACAAAATCTCCAAGAAATGTGGGATTATGTAAAACATCCAAACCTAAGAATCCTAGGTGTTCCTGAGGAAGAAGAGAAAACAAGTTTGGAAAGCCTATTTGAGGGAATACTTGAGGCAAACTTTCCTGGCCTTACTAAGATTTTTAACAGTCAGATACAAAAATCCAAAGGAACTAGCAGAGGATTCCTTGCAAAAAGGTAATCCCCAAGGCATATGATCATCAGATTATAAAACATTAATGTGAAGGAAATAATTTTAAGACTAGTGAGACAAAACCATCAAATACAAAGGTAAACCTGTCAGACTAGAAGCAGACTCCTCAGAAGAAATCCTACAAGCCAGAAGGGAATGGGGCCCCATTTACAATGTCCTCAAAAAGTGTAACAGTCAGCCAAGGATTTTGTATCCCACAAAAGCAAGTTTCATTAATGAAGGAGAAATGAAGTTTTTCTCAGACAAGCAAACACTGAGAGAATTTGTCACCACCAGACTGGCTCTACAAGAAATACTCAAGGGAATTCTAAATATTGAAACAAAAAGTTGAAATACACTGGTAGAAAAACACTGGAAATCATAAAGCTCACAGGACTTTTAGGACACCAACATGATAGACAGATAGATAGATAGATAATAGATAGATAGATGATTGATAGATTGATCAAGCAAGCAAGCAACCAAATAACCAGCATGATGAGTGAATTACCTTACATATCATTATTAACCCTGAATGTAAATGGTCTCAGTTCTCCAAAAATATAGGCTGGAAGAATGAAAAGGGAAAAAAAGCACAGTTCAAATATCTGTTGCCTTCAAGAGACTCAATACACAAAAATTCCTTCAGACTTAAGGTAAACAGGTGGGAAAAATATATTCCATGCAAATGGAAACCAAACACCAGCAGGAATAGCCATTCTCATAACAGATAAAACAGACTACAAATTAACAACAATAAAAAAAAGTCAAAGATGGTTATTATATAATGATAAAGGGGTCAATCCAACAAGAAGACATAATCATTCTAAATATATATGTACCTAACACTAGAGCCCCAGCTTTAGAAAAAAAATTCTACTAGATCTGAAAAAGAGATAGATATCATTACAGTAATAGTGGGGGACTTCGACATTCTACTGACAACAATTGACAGATCATCAAGGCAGGACATCAACAAAGAAACATTGGAGTTAAACTGGACCCTAAAGCCAAGAGAACTAACAGACATCTACAGAACATTCCATCTCAAAACTACAGAGTACATATTTTTCACATCAGCACATGGGACATTCTCCAAGATAGACCATAGGATGGGCCACAAATCAAGTCTCAATAAAGTCCAAAATATTGAAATTATATTAAGCACCTTCTAAGACCACAGTAGACTAAAACTAGAAATGAACTCCAAGAAGAACTCACAAAACAAAACAAAATGGTGAAAGTTAAACAATTTCCTCCTAAATGACACTTGGGTCAATAATGAAATCAAGATGGAAATTCATTAAGAAGCAACAAATACTTTTTCCCAGACTGGGAAAAAGTATTTGCCAACTCCAGGTCGGACAAGGGCTTAACATCCTGGATCTACAGGAAACTCAAACGCGCAGAAAAGAAAAAAACAAACAACCCCATTATAAAATGGGCAAAGGATATGAACAGACACTTCTCAAAGGAAGACATCCTAGCAGCCAACAGACACATGAAGAAGTGTTCAACCTCACTAATCATCAGGGAGATG
>CAUYQG010135918.1:0-15671 GCA_963574415.1 Tarsius wallacei
TTCATATGACTCTGCAATCCACCTTCTGGGAATATACCCAGAGGAACTCAAATCACTCTACGAAAAAGATACCTGCACCCATATGTTTGTTGCAGCATTGTTCACAATAGCAAAAACATGGAACCAACCGTGCTGCCCATCGAAAGAGAACTGGATAAAAAAATGTGGTACGTATACATGATGGAATATTAGGCAGCCACAAAGGACAAAATTATGAAATTCACAGTAACTTGGATGGACTTAGAGTCTATAATACTGAGTGATCTATCACAGAAACAAAGAACTGAGTATCACATGTTCTCACTCATAAGTGGACTTTGAACAATTATCGTAATGCTATAAGAGGGGTGGTAGGTGGGATTGGAGTGGGAATCTGTGGGGGGGGCACACCTCATCAACAAGGGTACCTGCATAATGAACATTTGTATACCTAACCCTGAATTGTACCCCACATCTTTAAAATAAAAAATTTTAAAAAAGAAATCATAGGTCATAAGAGTAATCAAACTATTGAGTGTCTGCTTTTGTTTAGAATTTATTACTGCATTGAGATCACACTGAATCTACCTAACTACTGATAACTCTATCAGACTTGCTAAACTAGGCATTGGCAACCAAGCATGGGCATCCATTTCATGACCAGAGCGAAGCACTCTATTAAGTCAAAAAATAAATGAAAGGAGTCTTTTGTGATGAGAAGATAGAAAACTCCAGAGAAAGGCATTTCTAATCCCTCAAGTCCTCACATTTGTTAGTTTTGGGTTCTTAATTTCTATAGCCTAACTTTGATGTGATTGTATTTCATACTGTTCATTCAAAATTAATTTTCCAGGATAAGCTCAGGAAATTCATTCTCCTGCAAAGAGGCAAATGGATGACATTTATCACCACGGAGGCAGTAACGTTTGTGATCTGCTTTCTTTGACTGCATTGTAGGTACAATTTAAAGGATAGAACAGCATTTGAAAATGTAAACACCAGGCTTTTACTTTGCCAAAGTGTTCCGTCTTTAAGGCAGCATGATTGATGTTCTTGAGCACATAAATAAATATTTCTGTATGTATGTTTCCATAAAGCTCCTTTTAAAACAGAAACATTTACTTTGCATCTTCCCTGTGGGCAGTGACAAGAATGCTGTTGACAACTACAAAGAAAATCCCAGTGTCCACCTTCTCAGACTATAGATGTTTCTGTGGCCAAAGAGCAGTATCTTTCTTTCCATGATCTACTATTTCAGATCTTTAACATCTGCCATTGGTATTATTTTAAAAATTGGTTTCCTGGCCTTCCATCTTACTATATTCCTCCTGCAGCCAGATAAATCTTCCTATGGCACAGTTCTAAAAATACTTCCCGCTTAAAATCCTTCAAGGCTTTTCATAGAACACAGGAAGAAGTGAAATCTTCTTAGCCTCAGATTCAGGGCACTGGGTATTCTGGCCTGAAGATTATTTTTAGACTTCCCATCACAACCTTTAACTCTAGCAGCAATAACACTCGGTTTGCTGTCCTCCGTTTTACCATGCACTTTTCACACCTCCAAGCCTTTGCTTATGTTGTTCCCCCCAACAAAAAGAACGACTCTTTTCTTTCCATTCTGAAATTCTTTTTCATTAAACCTCTGGGAACCGGATGAAGTTTTTATTCAAGAAACATAAGATGGATTATTTCAGTTTTTCTGCCTCTGCGCTTCCATAGGACTTTGAACATATTTTACTTGACTTTATGTTGTGTTACACAGACCTGCCTGTTACACTGATAAATTACTGGTGATCAAAAATCAAGTTTTTTATCTCGAATTTCTCCAGGGACTTAACAGAGCCTCTTCAATAATTAAATTGCCTCCAAAGTAGTCAACTGATAAATTATTTCCTGAAGATTATCCTAGAGAAATACAATACCTATGTAAGCAGAAAAGATGTCTTCCTGTTTGTTACTTTAGAAGCAAAAGCTAAGACTTCATTAAAACTTTCAGGTTTGAGATAAGCCCGACAGTGTTCACTGGAAGCTTCCTTCAACCACACTGGCATTAACAGTTTTCCAGATGGCACGGCCAGTAATCTGGTAGTTTTATTTCATCTTACAAGATTAGGAGCCTGCTCTGCTAGCTGCTACTGGAAGATCACCTTTACACCAGATACCTGCCAAGGGTCCTGGACAAAGATTCTGCCTGATTGCAAAAGGGAGCATGTTCCCAATCAGGAAAAAGCAAATTTTATTCTGCTTCAGAGTAAGAATGTCCTTTGCATGAGTCAGAGACGAGAAGTCTGCAATCCTAGTGGGTCTGACCAGAGCTGCTCGGTGACTTCAGGCCCAGGAGAGGGTCCTGAGGCAAAGCCAGGGTGGTCCATTACTGAGAAGGACACGGGAAGGGAAACAAGCTAGAGAATTAAAGAAAGGGTAGAGCTCAAGCAGTTGGTGAGACTCAATGTCAAACGTAGGAGAACACGCCATCAACCCAAGTGTTCATCAACGGATGAGTGGATAAAGAAAATGTGGTGAATACTTAGTGGGTACTATTTGGCCCTAAAAAGAAGGACATCCTGTCATTTGCAACAACATGGATGAATCTGGGGGACATGATGTTAACTGAAATAAATGAGGCACAGAAAGACAAATACGGCGTGATTTCACTTGTAGGTGACATCAAAAGAAGTTGGAATCACGGAAGCAGAGAGTCGAATAGTTGCTACCAGGGACAAGGGCTGGGTGGGTTGAGGAGATGTTCATCAAAGGAGATGAAATTTCCTTTAGACAGACAGGAAGAGTAAGCTCTAAAAAATATATTGTACCCCATGGTGATTATAATTAACTATTGTATATTTGCAAATCGCTAAGAGAGTAGATTTTAAATGTTCTCACCACAAAGTGATAAATATGTGAGGTAACACATAGGCTAATTAGTTCAATGTGACCATTCTATAATGTATACATATATCAAAACATAATGTTGTATACTATAAATATATATGATTTTTATCAATTAAAAACAAAGCAGAGTAAAGATTTAAATTCCCAAGTCATTGTTCTTTCTCTATTCTTATAAGAAAAACAAATGTGTTTCTATGTCAGAATTTAGCATGAGGTATCTAAGTGAGCTGACGTGATTCCAGATGAGGAAAATTCTCAGCCTTATTGTATAAAAATATTATCACATTAGACTGTAAGAAATACACACCCCTACTATAATCTTTGCAAACTCTAAGAAGCCAAAAACCCAATATTGAGGGCACCATGAGAGTGGATCAATTCTAATGTGATCACTTTTATTTCTGGAACACCTTTAATTGAGGAATGTGACATTCCCTTTAGTTCTACTTTCTCATCTTACTGCTTTACTCCCAGAAAAGAGTGTCTTCATTTTAAAATTCTCTGAATTTCAAAGCCACTTGCATTTTGACTCAGGTTGGCTAATCCACCCTTTCCCCTTAGGAAACCTAGTGCTACCATCTGCAACTATTTGAAGATAAAAAGCTCCAGACCCAAGCCTCACAAAGAACTTTCCTCAAGGGAGGCTTAAAATGCCCGGTATGGGGTGGGAGTCGCATGATACCAGCTGAGAATAAGGCATGTTGAGGCTGCGTTGTAGATTGTGCTCCAAGGAGTGAACCCAGAAGGGTTGTTCAGGTCAGCCAAGATTTAGGCGCTTTCCGAATTATCTTCCTCCCTTCTGATCATGAGTGACCTGTGCTCAGGGAGTTGCCATTTTCTCTTTTTATTCATTTATTTGCATTTAAAAAGCACACAACTTATCATACAAATTCCAAAAGTACAAAGATGCCAAGTTAAAAAAAAATGGTATTGGTTTTTACCATTCCTTTCTATCCCCAATTTTACAGCAAGTCCCAATTAACCACATCTCTTTACACATCTTTTTGTCTGCATGTACTAAAAAGAGGAAGCATATGCATTTTTATTATCTCTATATGCTTTATCATATGTCTTATATATAATATAGTTGTATACTATAAACATCCTTTCATATAAATTATCACATCCAGGATGTGTGTTCTCTTCATAAGTTTATGAAGTGACCTAGAGTTAGAAATATATTTGTGCCTTTTTTTCCTCCCTGGAGATTTGGCCCTCTGCTTAATTCCAAATCATAGGCTTCCATTTCTCTGTTCTGTAGCGCAACCAGAGAATAATTTTAAGACTAATAGCTGTTTTTTCATGTCTTTACCATGTTCTTCAGTGAAGATTTACCCTCAATCAAGGCAAAGAACAACTGTAGAGCGATTGTCAGCAATTTAGGATTTCAAAGGACAAAGGTAAAGTCCGGTTACCTGAACAAGTAACACAGATGGAAAGCATGCCTTTGCTAGGGGGCTTTGCTGTAGATCCCCTCTGCTTTTTGTCTTTTCCTCTGCTTTTTCCCGTTCTATCTTCCATATAACCGTTGCTTTGCTCCGTGTGTTGGCTTTTCCTTTTCTAGTTCTCTCTTGTCTCTGCGTTTTCTTCTCTGTGATCTGTAACTTCTCTTTTCTGCTTGTGTTCTTCTTTTCTTATTCTCCTCCTTAACTGTTCATTTATGAAATTATAGTTTTTTTAAACATGCTTTTTAAAAAACATACAATGGCATATTGACTATTAACCATTAATAGTTATGGTATGGAAATCTTATTTTTGATACAGAAAAATGTAAGTAATACGGTACTAATTTTTAAGATCTATAAAACAATATCTATAAACTGCAAAATTGTGTTTTAGAAAAAAAATATGATGATGATGATTATTTTTAGAGACAGGGTCTTGCTCTGTCATCCAGGCTGAAGTGCAGTGGCACAAAATCATAGCTCACTGCAGCCTCAACTTCCCAGGCTCGAGCGATCCTCCCACCTCAGTCTCATGAGTGGCTGGGACTACAGGCATGTGCCACCACACTGGGCTAATTTTTCAATTTAATTTTTATTTGTAGAGATGGAGATCTCACTGTGTTGTCCAGGCTGGTTTTGAACTCCTGGCCTCAAGTGATCCTCCTTTCTCGGCCTCTCAAAGTGCTGATATTCCAGGAATGGGCTGCCATGCCCAGTGGTTTTTTGGGAAATATTTCTGTTAATATAGATGTGAGATTTTACAAAACAGTTTAGGGGGTTTATCTTTGGATGGTGATAAGGTTATATAGTTTTATATTTTTCCTTTTCATTTTCCGTATTTACAAATTTTTCCTTATTTCGTATACATTGCCTGTGACATAAAAGTTTTTAGAAAGAAATTTGAAACATATTTGCTGCCTCTATTGAATGAAGTCATTTTGTCTTTTCTAAAATTTTGGTAAGATAAATTATGAGGTGAAAAATGCGTATTCAAGGTAAAAAATTGAGTTGAAATTAGGATTTAAAGCAAATAAAGGATAAAGACATTTTTCAACCACTTAAAAACTAAAAAAAAAAAAAAGTACGAGAAAGAATCTTTCTATGCAGGGACAAGCAGAAACTTTGAGTCAAGAAGCTTCCACGACCAGGGAGCGATGTGCTCTGCTCATCTTCTAGGCTCACATTGGCCACATGAGGCCCGAGGTCTATCAGACCCAGCACAGTCAGGCCAGATGGAACTTTGCGGGGCAGAGCTCTGTAGACACCATAGTGATTTCAGCATCTTCCTGAGAACAAACTAAATGAATAAAATGAAAAATAAATTTAGAAAGGAAAATGCATTGCTTCTGACTACTTTGTGGCCCTTGACTGAATTCCTACCCCCAATCCTTTCCTCTATCCTGACGTCCTTGGTCCTAAAACTCAACAAAACCCAACAGGTCTAGAGAAAACCAGGAGTTAAACATGAAGAGGCTGCCATCTGGTGGCCACTTAGAATGCGCTTCTGTGGTCAGCTTGGTTTTATTCTTGACACAGCTGGTTCATATTAGACCTGCTTTGGACTACAGTTTATCGATTATATCTACAAATCCTATTCATGTGTCCTAGAAGAACTGGAGTCTTATGCAGTCATTTTTAAATGATTTTTCAAAAAGAAAGAGTCATTTGAATTAGGGTGTGGGGTCCCTTTCTAGAAACTCCGCTATTAACATTATTCTGAATGACCTACTGTCTTCAGTCTTTGGAGACTCTTAGAAATTGACAGTGCACCTTACTGTGTGATATTTACTGCATTCTATGGACATTTTCCAGACCAGGAAAAGAACAGCCATACAGAAGGCTCTCTGTATTAAGCTAACCAAGAAGATATTATAAGGATGTCTTAGAATTTTATAGTGTGCAAAAAAAATTTTATCTGAAAGCTCTTTTCAAACACACAAATACACACGATATTCATCTATTCATTTGCTTTTCCAATGTTTTCCAAGTCATGGTGGGCTTCAAATTGCTTCGTGCCATTTTGTCAGATGGCAGATGGCTCCTTGGGCAAATAATTAATACTGAAATTATTCAAACATTAAAACTACTGAAAAGACTTCAAATCTACTTCAATGGTTTCTCAGACATAGAAAGTACTATACACACTGAGTCAACCAATTACTGAGAGCTGCAGTTTCTGGAAATGAAAAATTTTAAAGAAGTGAGATTCTCTGCCTTTCAATACATCTCAGTAGCCTACTCATAAACGCATGCTCTCTTCTTTTTCATTCAATGCTGAGAAAGCTGTGTTCTCACCTGCTTACCATATTCATACATCATATTAGGCCTTCCTCCAAATCTCCCTAGTTTCTGCCTCTTCAAACATCTCTCTTTTATTTTTATTACCTTTTTCAGCAACGTCTCCCAGTGTATAAATTAGCAAAAATGCCATCATTCATAAAAATTCAATAAAACAAAATGTAAACACCAGCTTTGCTCCATCCTGTATTTCTCTTAAGCCACCATTTCACGTAGTTTTTTTCCTCTTCCTTCTACAAACTTTTCAAAGGGAGACTTTACATTTCTACCTTACTGTGACTGTGCTGATGTGACTTAGACTTGAAACTCAATTGGATGCAGAGATCAATATGTCATCAATTGCGAGGCGATATGTGAAGTCATCAGAATAAAAAGGCCATCCAGAGAATAAATATAATTTGAGAACAAAAAAGTGTAGGGAGCTAAAGGTTATGAAATGCCTAAATATGAGGGTGGACCAAGAGAGTAATGTCATCAGAGTCAGCACAGGTGGGAAAACTTAGGGATATAGCCCTGTAAATATGTGCTTTCAGCATTTTCCTGAGGATGAAACAAAATAATATTTTAAAAAGACAGAAGATGACTGATGGAGAGGGATCCAATGATGAAATAACCAAGAGGATGTAGCATCATTGCGTACCAATGGCAGTAGAAGCAACAGCAAAAATAGCAACTATAATATAATATAATACATACAATAGCAACATGTATTGAGAGCTCTCTATTTTGATCACACATTTTATACTAACTCCTCTTTTAGGTATTTTCTCTTTCAATTCTACAAATCATCACGATAGATATAATTTTTTTTCTTGTATAGCAAAGGAGTCTGAGATTCATATGATTCCTGTTATTTCCTAGTTTTACAAAGCTAAGATGGCAGAGGCAAGGTTAGGATTCAATTCCTTTTCAATATGTCTCACCTCCCAAAAGACAACACTATGTGTAC
Organism: Tarsius wallacei; assembly: GCA_963574415.1. Classification (NCBI taxonomy): domain Eukaryota; kingdom Metazoa; phylum Chordata; class Mammalia; order Primates; family Tarsiidae; genus Tarsius; species Tarsius wallacei. The sequence continues at coordinate 7,564 of CAUYQG010135918.1, forward strand.
ACATACATATTTAAATTTATAATAAAGATATTATACTTATTTTATATATTAAATATATCAAAATACTTTATTTTATAAAGTTATATATATTAAACTGATAAGAACAGATGCTACACTTGATCTGAGAAATTGTCAGAAATCACCAAAAGGTCTGAGAAATTGTCACACCCTAAAGAAGACTTTAAAAATGTGACCATTAAATGTGATGTCACGTCCTTGATGGAATTCTGGAACACTAAATGGACTATAGGAAAAAAGTAGGTAAATTCAAATAAATGATGGACTTAAGTTAATAACAATGTGTCAATATCCGTTCATTACTTGTGACAAATGTACCAGACAAATGTAAGATGTCAACTATAGGGATATTTGGCTACAGTGGTATACATGGACTTTCTGTAATGTTCTCGCAACTCTTCTGTAACTTCGAAGCTATTCTATTATAAAAGATTCATCAAGTAATTTTTAAAAATGATTCACATATAAAAGCTACCTCCATTCTTCTGTCCTTCTCTTGATAAACTCTGAAGAATACTCAGGCTAAAACTGTATCACCTATTCCTGCCTCTTTCCAATTGGTTCCCTTTTACTTTTGCAGAGTGTTGATTTCCAGTTGTATGACTCTTGTTCATCCTCTTCATTTGTGTTACAAATCAAGCTACCAAAAGATTGCAAACCCTACAGATAATCCCCTACCTTCCCGGTTCATCCAAAGATAGGGTTCTTAAAAAACGTTCTGCTCATAACCTTCTTTTTCTCTTTTATTTTTAAAAAAATGCATATTAGTTTTCTACCTCTGCTGTAATCAATTCCACAATCTCAGTGGCTTAGACCATAAATTTGTTATTCTACGGTTCTGGAGGTCAGAAGTTTGAAAAGGATTTTGACTGAGCTAAAATCAATATGTCAGCAGCCTACATTTCTTCTGGAGGCTCTGTGGGGAAAAAATATCTTCCTTGTCTTTCCCAAATTACAGAGGCAATCTGTATTCCTTGGCTAGTAGGTCCTTCCTTCATCTTCAAAGCTAGCAATGTTGGTCCATGTCCTCCTCATGCCGCCATCTCTCTTTTTCTCTCTCTTTTGCTTTTCTCTTCCACTTCTAAGGACTCTTGTTATCATGTGTAGCCCACTGCGTTAATCCTGGATAATCTTTCCATCTCACCTTCAGTTAAGTTACAATCTTAATTGGTCTTTGCCATGTAACCTATTTTCATAGAACAAAAGTACTGTTAGGAGGTCACTATTCTGCCTACTACAAGGAGTTGAAGACTCACAAGAATAGTGCAATGAACCTTCATATTTCCTTGATCATCATGACATTTCTCTTCATATATCTATGTTTATATCTACACATAGATGCATACTATAAAAATTATTTATGAAATGTTTGAAAGTAAGTGGCAGACATTATGACCATTCATACAGAATGTAGCTCTTAAGAACGAGGATATTCACTTATAACCACAGTGCAATTAGCAAATTCAGAAAATTAGCAATGATACAATATTTTATCTAATATACACATTTCAATAGTGGTTCCAAAAATGTCTTCATCACAAAAAAAATCCTACTCAGGATCACTCATTGCATTTAGTTGTCATTCTTCTTCTGTCTCCTTTCTGTCATAAAACTGACATTTTTGAAGAGTACAGGACACTCTTTACAGAATCTCCCTCAATCTGAGATATCCTGAATTGTTTTCCTCATGACAAAATTCAGGTGAGGCATTTTTGGCAGCCATACTGCATCAGCGAGACTGTGTCATGTGAAAACAGATTGTTCTGTTACTGGTAAGGTTGACTTTAGTTACTTGATTAATGGTTTGGGCTACATTTCTCCACTACATACTTGCCATTTTTCCCTTTATGAGTAATTAATATTCTGGGCTGAGACACTTTGAGACTACAGAAGCATTCTAATTCTCATTTCATCAAACATTCCCCCACTATTGTTAGCATACATTGCTGATTCCTGCCTGAATCAATTATTAGTAATAATGATTGCAAAATGGAGATTTATTGAAAGTGATATCATGCCTCCTATACTTATCAGTTCGCATTATTTTCATAATAATTATATCAATCGCCGGGCTCGGTGGCTCAGCCTGTAATCCCGCGCCTTGGGAGCCTGAGGTGAGTGGATTGCCTGAGCTCGTGGGTTCGAGACCCGCCTGGGCAGGCGAGACCTCATCTCTACAATAAATCAAAAAATCAGCCGGGCATGGTAGCACGTGCCTGTAGTTCTGGCTACTCAGAAGGCTGAGGCGGAAGGATCGCCGGAGCCCAGCAGGTCGAGGCTGCGGTGGCCGGGAGCGGCCACTGCACTCCAGTCTGGGCAACGGAGTGAGACGCCAACTCAAAAAAAAAAAAAAAAAATTATATCAATCTTCACAAACCTGCCATAGCTACTCGGGACCTGCAGAACAAATTCCTAACCAAGGTCATGAGTTCAACGTAGGATTGCAGGGCCATAGGGAGAAACAAGTCATCAATTAAAGAGACTCTAGCTGACTTTTCAACTGTTCAGTGTGTTTCATGACTGCCTTAGGTCTTTGTGATAGGAAGAAGGGTCTGAGTGTGTATTCCCCTCTGAATATGAATCCATGATGTGTAGTAATGTATACTTTTTAATTCAAATCTTCTTTTCCTGGCATGATCTGTTTCCCACCTAGTGACTCCAACCTCATCTGCTTCCACTCCTTTTCAAATTCTAAGCTTCAATAATATGTACACATCTCTCCGAAGAGTCATTCATTTCTCACCTACATGCTTTTGAAGATGCTTATTTCTCTGCCAGGAATTCCTTGCCACCAACTCTTTACTTTTATGCAAATAGCATATGTTCACTTTTTTCAAGCTTCTTCTTGGACATTGCCATTTATAAGGAACCTATTCACATTTGATCTCATTGGACCTTGATAAATACTTCTTTTTAAATATCCTTTGACTGTTCCCTTTTATTTATATAATAGCACAATTCTTTCTGATTACCTTTTTCCCTAAGGATTCTCCAGCACAAGGTCAACTCTATTTGTCTCTGTTTCCTCATATCTAGCATATAGCCTGAGACAGGTTGGGTGGCGCGGCATGTATATCTTCTTATAGAGGGTATAGGCTCTGAAATCAGATTGCCTGGCTTTATACCCTAGCTCCAGCAACGAACGCTTCTGTGCACAAGTTGCTAACAGTTTTTTTCTTCTGTTAAATGAGAAAAATAATACTTATTATTATACTTAATCTTCATCATAACCCTCATAAACAGGTCCCATGATCACCTACATTTTACAATTCTTAGCGTGCTAAAGTGTAGAGACTTAAAGTTACTTGCCAAAGATCATGCTTACTGTGAGTGAACTAGTTGGCTTACATAAATTGGGTCAGCTAGATTGACCAGAGTAAAGGTTGGAATTAGAGTGGATTAGTGCAGAAGACTCTGAAGATAGCTTGCAATAGAATCCAAAAACTTTCTGACGCTGGTTTTGAATTGAACATTATCCTAAAGGCCAGAGTGATAAATAAATTTCAGTTTTGAAGTCAGACCAACTTCTCATGCAGATCCTAAGTAATGAGTTGAGAAGAGGCTTGAATTGTGTATGATCTCAGCCTTGGCAGGTGAAGCAGGAGAGATGCCTAAGCTAAGTGAGATGAAGGGAAATGGTAGCATACACTATATATGAGTTGGAAATGAGGTATTAAGGGAATATGAATCTTGGAAAAGAGCTCAGGCTCACTTCTTTTTTTTTTTTTTTTTAAGTCTGAGTCTCGATCCACCACCCAGGCTGGAGTGCAGTGGCACGCTCACAGCCACCCCAGCATTCACCTGCTGGGCTCTGGCGATCCTTCTGCCTCGGCCTTCCAAATAGCCAGAACTGCAGGTGTGCACCACCATGCCCAGCCAATTTTTTAGTTTTTAGAGACGAGGTCTTGCCAAGTTGCCGGGGCTGGTCTCGAATCTGCAGGCTCAGGTGATCCTCTCACCTCGGCCTCCCAAAGTGCTGGGATTATAGGTGTGAGCCACCACGCCCGGCCCAGACTCATTTTCACACTCCTGAGAAGAAACATTATTCTCTTGTATATTAAAAGAAAACCCCAAATCACTCTAAACAGACCAGTAACAATCCAGGAAATCAACTCAGTCATAAGAAATCTCCCCACTAAAAAATGCCCTGGGTCAGATGGCTTCCCAGTTGAATTCTATAAGACATACAAATAAAAAATAATAAATTAGCCTGGGGTAAAAGTAAGCAAAAATAAAAAAATAAGATAAAGTCATAAAGGACTGGCTAAGAGATATAAACATAAATAAGGTGAATCAGTCAAAATGTAATGAGCAGTACATTTAATATGAGTGTGAGCCAGAAATGTGGGTCTAAACTTTCTGGTAACCAGTGTTAAAGGGGAAAATCTTGGCAATGAAACAAGCCCCAGCATCATCAAATAAAACCAAGTGGACTCTGCAAGGAATTTTAAGTAATCTTGAATTACTTAATTGAGAGGATAAACTCTCAATTGTATGCATTTCAAATGAAAGCTGTTTTTCTCTGCAACAAGACCTCTCTTTCTTGACACCTCTAGTCCCCATCCCGCCACACACAGATGCACACACAAAGAGAAATGCCAGAGCTACTAGTAATTGAAGAATAGCTAGTATTTAAATTTGGCCATATCGGCTAGTTTTTATGAGATACAAGTATATAACCGATTGTCACGATATTTATTTTTTGTGATAGAACTGAAAATTAAGAATTTATAGGGGAGCAGCCTGGGTAGGAGAGGAGAAGTGAGAAAGAAGAAAAATAGGATTTTTATATCATAGTAAATTTCTAAAAGAAAAATACTATTTTTCTTTTAGAAATTTACTATGATATAAAAACTTTTTATGAGTCAACGTTTGACTTTGATTGTAACAGTGTTACATCATGAAACTTAACTGAATCTGTTATGAGAAATTATCGGAATTTGTCATGCAGGTAATATTGTACATCCAAGGAAAGATTAGAAAACTCATGCAAGTCAAATGTGAAAAAGATCAAGTACTAGTTGAAATAACATCTAGAAATAAGAATACAATGTTATTTGCAGTAAAGATTAATGAGCTGCTTAATTAGGTCCTGTGGTCTTAGAAGAGTAAAGCATTTATGTACAAATTCAAGCCAAAGTGAGTTTCTCAAAGGAGAACAAGCACATTAAAGATGATTCTGCTTCATATTGATGTCAGAATGATAAACAGGTAGTTCACAACAAGATCTTGATGGGTTGCTCCTTTTGTAGACAGAGCCACTAGAAAGTTTTGGGATGTTTTGTTTTTGTTGCATCCCAGCCAATGATCCCCAAATATTCTGTACAACTAACTCAATAGAAAGAATGTTTTATTTAGCAAAGGAGAGTCTTATGGAGGGTATTCAATAATGCTCTTGTGAGCAAAAAGAGGACTAGAAAAATGGCCTAAATTACAGTTTGAAACTAAATGGAGAAATAAACACACATAGAGAGTAATATCAAATTGCATGTATTATATATGAATTGAAAGAAAGCTCACGTCCAAGAAGGAAATAAGTCATAGTAGAAAGGTCACATACTTTAGTACTATATAAATTTGGATTTGTGTTAAGCATATGATCTTGGAACACTACACAACTTTCTCCATCTTGATTTTCTCATCTGTGAAATGGGAATCGTGATATCTGTTTTTTCAGGGTTGATAGGAAGACTAAGGAGATATACTGCTTAGCGGAACTCACAAGTACCCAGGGCATATGGAAGGTAGTCAATACATAATGAAACTTTTACTCATTTAAAGGTATTTTTTGACATTTTGCATGAAGACATAGTCCTTATTTTTAGGAACACAGTCTCACAGAGGATTCAGGCAGGTGAATAAAAAATTTAGAAATAAAGTGGCACATGTTATAAGAGAAGCACATATAATGTTCTAAGGGGGCATGGGGTAATCAGTGATGCATTCTGTTTTGGATAGTTGAAGAAGGCACTTTGATTAGTCCTAAATATGAGTTATCAATTTTCCAGGCTGAGGAGCAGCTTGAACCAAGATACCAGTGTATGAAAACCTTAGACTAAAGTGTGAATGTGTTACAAGACACAAAAAGAACACTGATAAAGATTAGAGTTAGATTTTGAAAGGCAAGATATATTTTGCCAGAGATTTGAAATTTGTCTTTAAGCAGTGTAAGCTATGGATTTAAAAAAAAATAATTTGCAAGCAAACGAAAGACTGGTTTTCTGTGCATTTTAGAAGGAACTCTCACACTCCATGAAAGACCAACTGGAGGATTTAGAGAATGGGGACAGAAGATGAACTGGCTAATGCCAAAGTCAATGTGAGAAACAGTAAGGGCCTGGAACAAGGCAGTGACCATGAGTTTAGAAGGTGTATGGCTGAAATTCCAGAGAGTTTTCAGAAGTAGAGCAATAGAACTTGCTAAGGCAGGATATTGAAGATTAAAGAAATGAGACTTTTGAGGACATCTCCAATAGAGTGTGATGGACATAGCCATCAACCTGACAGAGCAGTTTTGTGAACATAATATTAAATTGAATTTTGGATGCTTAATTTTGAAGTTCTAAAGAGTCACCCAAGTGTAGATGTGCAACAGATAGTTGTACATTTTGGACTAGAGTTCTGAAGTCTGAGATGAAGATAAAAGGTAAATGAACATACAGAATGATAACAACAGCAACAATAGATGTTATTCCTTGATTGTTTATGATGTACTAGTCTCCATGCTATAAACTTAATACATTATTTTATTTTTATCTGTCGATATCTTGTTTAACATGAAAAACTTCAGAAAAGCTAAGTAGATATGTAGAAAGTATATTGCCTTCCTCAAAGGGAAAGTATATAAGGTCAGTTGTGAAGACTTTAACTGCAAATAACAGTAAGTGAAACTCAAACTCTGTAAATTATTGATCCACATGGTTGAAATATCCAAAACTAGGGTAAGTCTAGTTGATATGTGGTCCTAAAATTCAATATTATAAGAACCAGCTTCTATTCAGTTTCTGCTCTGCCTTCCAAAGATTTGCTGATTGACCAGTTTAAATCAAATGCTCATTTTCTGTTAATTATTTTGGCAAGAGAAATATGATGTGCCAACTCCCTTAAATCTGACTTCATGCGTGCCCTTGTGAGCCAGTCACTGTAGCCAGAAAGGAGTAATTACTGAAGGCCTATTAGGGCCTAGTCTTGCTCTAAAGATGTAGGTGTCAATCCTAATTAAGCTCTAGGATTGGAGAAAGTTGAGTCCTTTTGGGAAGGAAAATGATAGACTGGGGAGAAATAGAACAATAATCACTCAACAAAGTAACTATTGAAAAAGATCAAAAATAAAATTCTGGGGAGACAACATACTAAAAATAGGCTAAAAAAAGTGACATTGCAAGAGAACGAGAAAAGTGTTCAAAGACGTAAAAGGAAAACAAAACTATGACTCTCATTTGATCATAAACCCTTATTTGATAGTTTATGGTGATTTTCTCAAGCTCTTGCACTATTCTAAAATTATTTGTTACCTTTAAAGAAGAAATACGGAGAGTCTGGCCTCAGTCGTATTGTATTGTGTTTGTTATGGAGGGTCCTCTGACTGTCTACACTGCAGGGGAGGTCTCTGACACTTTTGGACTTAGCATAATCCATATCCCTCCCTCAAGATCTTAAAAGGCAGAAACACACAACCTACAGCTACACCTGTTACACACAAGGCGTTTCCTCAAAGATCAAAGAAGCAAACAAAACAAAACGACAAAAAACTTAAATCATTTTCTACCATACAAGATTATTCACTGCAGCTGACGGTACCGCATCAATTTATAGAAATAACGCGGGTTTGGAGGGACCTAACGACCTGAATTGGAATCTGACTTCTGAAGCCAGTGGGTGACCTTGATCAGTTTACTTCATCCTTTTGAAATTTAGTTTTTGTTTGTTTGTTTGTTTGTTTTATATCCATATTTTTTATTTTGATATTGTGGGGTACAGTTAAGGGTTAGGTATACAAATATGCTTCGTTCAGGCACCCTTGTTGATAAGGGGTGTTTCCCCGCCCCCCCCAATCTCCTTTTTATATAAAGGCACTAGTCATATCAAGT